>JAUMHM010060492.1:0-14544 GCA_032362435.1 Melikaiella ostensackeni
AACGTTCCAGTGGAACGTTCCGAAAGTCCCAGCGGCTAGTTCCTGGAACGTTCCCAGAACGTTCCGTGCTATTAGGGAAGAAAGTAAATAGGCCTGAAATTGGTCACCTTCGGAACGCCACGCCGGACAGGCCTCGTTAGTCGAACTTTCGAGCGAATGGTTGTGAAAAATAAAATGTTGGTTTACCTAATACTTCTTTAGTAACGTGAAACAGGGTAAAGTCGCTCATTTTTTGCAGTTTTTCTTAATAAATTCATTGAAGGAATTGAAATTAAATATTGAGGCTTAAAATATTGATGTGTGAGTCTTCCTCTTTCATATCGCGAAGAGAAAAAATTCAAGTATATTTCTTAGAAATAGTATATTTTACACCAAGGAGGCGAAGCAGTCTTTTCACGGCCGAGCGTGAGTTTGCAAGAACAAGGCGTAGACGAGCACGAAGCGCAAGGCAGCCGAGATTGAGGAACGACGTTTGAGATCGAGATTCACCATCGCTCGTGGGCCAGCAGGTCCCACCAACATTGTAAGTTGGTTAAATAAACCTTGTTATATTTACCCTGCTGACTTTTTTCTGACTCCACCATTCTTCATTTTCCATAATCCCTCCTATCCTTTAATTTGCGAGATCCTCCTCACAGCATGTGCATTCGTTACTTCGACCCACGCGCACTATTCTCACGACTGTTCTGCGCGGCACTTGCCCCTTCTAACTAACCTCAAATGTGAGACGTAATCGACGTAATTTCATAAGAAAACTCGGAAGCCCTACTCTTATTATATAAAATATCATGTATAGCGAGGAGGCAAAGTTTTTTAAGGTCTCGCGTGTTATATTAATGGTTGTAGTGTGAGCGACTTTACCCGTCAGTGTAGGGTAAAGTCGCCCTCTCACTATGAAAATTCAAAGCGTTCTATTTATCAAAAGCAAATAATCAAATTGAATAACTGATCAGTTTTTGTAAATTTTTGAGAGTAAATGAGGTTGAAAAAGGTCTTAAAACAATAAAATATGCCTATTATGGAATTTCTCTCCTATAGTATCCCTGCTTAAAATGTCGGATATTACCCGGATAGAAACCGGTTAGAAGTAGGTTCTCAACGGCCCAAACCGCGCAGTAACCGGTTTTTGTCTGCGAGTTACAACCGACACCTATCCGGGTCCTATCCGGCATTATGTAATATTCGTACCCGATTCCTAGCCGACTTGTAACTGGGATCACAAAATACTTCTGCTCGGTTCTTATCCGATTCCTACCCCAAATGTGTCCGCTTTTTGTCTCCGGTTTATAAACGACCCCAAACCGGGCTCTATCCAGCATCATGCAATATTCGTTTCCGATTTCTACCCGGTTTGTAACTGGGTTCACCAAATACTTCTACCTGGTTCTTATTCGATTCCTATCCGAAATACTTCTGGTTTCTCAACGGAACAAAAATAGTTTTGAAAATGTTATGATACATTCTTCATTTTTTATGTTTAATAAAACACAATTTGCGCACACACTCACTTACACATATATTCGCAGGCTTAATAGCTTTTTAAAATCCCACTGGTTGAGGATTCGAACTCTACCTAAAACTAGCTAACCTTATACCTAACCGTGCGCACTAACTGAGCTACTGAATCGCTCGTATCTTGGAGAAGAAATCCCAGCCATGTATTTTAAAGTAAGTTCGATTGAAAAACATTGATGTGCCTCTTTTTTTAATAATTATATGGTTTTTGAAATTCACAATTGTCAATTTTCCAATTATTTTCTGTATCATTGAATTACTTCTTAATAAATTTCTTTTGATTTTGTTTTTTAATTCCTTTTCCTTAAAAGTCTTACTTTAAACAGGCATAAACCAATTATCTTTCACCAATTTTTAATTTTTTGAACACTTTTATTCTGCTCATCACCTATTTTCTGAGATTGATTACATATATAATCAATGTCATCAATATTAACAGTACTATTTTTTGCTGCATACATTTTGCAATTGTTTGCTCAATTAATTACTCACTTGTGATTATGATGAGAAATGTGGAAAAAATTCTATTTTTTACGAATCCTTTTAACTACATATATCGCTTATCATTAAGTATTTTCTTATTTCGGGAATTACACCCTAATTGCTCACAAAAATTTTAGTTGTCTTATCAATTTGTTTTGCAATACATTCTGTATAGTTTTTTTTTCAGCAGGGTGTCATTGAATATTGAATAATTTTTCTAACGTATTTTTTTAAAAAAGGCATCGAAGTTATAAAATCAAACACAAATCAACTGATTGATGAATGACAGATATAAAAAAATAAGTATTCATAATCTACTGAAAAATATTGTTCAAATAAGTAAAAGGTGTAACATCTGAAACAGAAAGTACTTCATCATAAGAAACATGGTTAATGAAATTCGGGAAAACTGAAATGTTCTCCACCTTTCCCACGAAAGCCAGGAATTTAGGGTTATAAATGATTAAAACACCTTCAAAATTTTTTCAACAACAAATATTACTCTTAAAGTAGATTAATTATGTCATCTATCTCAGGAAATACCAACTTTTCATGAGTTATAGAGGAAATACAAGTTTTTAAAAAAATAATAATTGTTTAAGCAATTCTAAAATAGTCCATAGATACTTGGAAACTTGTCCCTTCTCAAATGAGAATAACTGGTGTCAATAAAAAGTGCGAAAAAGCTTTTTTAAGCATGATTTTTTATAAAATGGATACGTCTATATTGAAACAGTCCACTTTGACGCTTATCCATGAGGTTCAACTTCAGACAGAATTCAGTTTGAAGTTGACCCTTATGGACAGACGACAAATTGGGCTGTTTCAATATGGACGAACACAAATGTCGAATGATTATTAATTGATAATGAAATTATTCAATTTAGAGCGATTCCAATAACGAACATGTCAACCATGTTTTCAGTTTGAAATGAAATTCCTAGTTATAAATGATTTTCTCAGCCAAGCTGAACAATGCAACAGACACAACGGGTAAAACACGGCATGTGCGTAACTACGAAAAACGTTCAGCCCATTTCTAGCTCTCAGTGACTGTCGACGGAATCTCGATAAGACCAGATTGTCAATTTTTCTATTAACCATTCTCCAAATTATCTTGCACAAAACATGTATGAAGTCATTTACCATCGTATAAAGTCTGAAAGACTTTAGATTATAGTATACAAAACTTTTTTTTCGAATTCCTTTTCCTTGATATTATTCAACCATTATTTAAACTCTAGAAAAATGTTCATCATTTCCCAGAAAGGATCATTTACTTTCTAAAATAATTTCCCACAGTAATTAGCTGAATTCTTTCTAGTGCGCCATGTAGTCTGGTTCCATTTGTCGGATAGAACCCGGTTAGAACCGGTTAGATTATATACCAGTGTCGAGTGCCGTGTGCGAATCACGTAGGTACCGGTTAGAAACTGATTTCGTTTCCGTTTGTGGGATAGCACCGGATTATTAGGAGCGGTTACATTCTACACCAGTGTCGAGCGCCATGTAGGAATTAGGTATGATGCGGTCAGAAACGAACTGCGTTCTTTGTCAATATACAGTTCCTGGTTGGTTCCATTTGTCGGACAGAACTCGGCTGGAACCGGTTAGATTGTATACCACTGTTGATTGCCGTGTAGGAATCGGGTAGGAACCTGTTAAAAACGAATTTCGGTCCTTGCAAATATTAAGTTTCTGGTTCGATTTTTTGGACAGAACCCGGTTAGGACCGGTTAGATTATATACCAGTGTCGAGTACCGTGTTCGAATCGGGTAGGTACTGATTAGAAACTAATTTTGGTCCTTGACATTAATTATTTTCCGGTTCCATTTGTCGGATAGAACACGGTTAAGATCGGTTAGATTGTACATCAGTGTCGATTGCCGTATAGGAATCGGGGACGAACCGGTTAGAAACGAACATCGGTTTCTGCCAATACTCAGTTTCTGGCCCCATTTCTCGGATAGGACATGGTTAGGACCGATTTGATTGTACGCCAGTGTCAAGCACCGTATAGGAATCGGGTAGGATCAGGTTAATAATGAACTTTGCTCTTTGCCAATATTTAGTTTCTGGTCCCACTTGTCGGAGAGAACCCGGGTAGTACCAGTAATTATTCACACCAGTGTCGAGTATCGTATGGGGATCGGTTAGGAAACGGTTAGAAACGAACTGCGGTCTTTGCCAATATTTAGTTCCAGGTTCGATTTGTCAGATGGAGCCTGACTTAGACCGGTTAGTTTGTACACCAGTGTCGAGTGCGGTATAGGAATCGGGCATGACCTGGTTAAAAATGAACTTCGGTATTTGCCAATATTTAGTTTCTGGTTCAATTTGTCGGACAGAACCCGGTTAGGACTGACAAGATTGTACACCAGTGTCGATTTCCGTATTGGAATCGGGTGGAAACCGGCTAGAAATGAGCTCCATTCTTCGCTTATAATTAGTTTTTGCTGCCATTCGTCGGATAGAACCCGGTTAAGTCCGGTGAGATTGCACATCAGTGTAGAGTGCCGTGCAGAAATCGGGTATGACCCGGTTAGAAACGAACTTCGTTCTGTGCAAATGTTTAGTTTCTGGTTCCTCTTGTCGGGGAGAAGCCTGATTGGAAACGGCTAGATTGTACACCAGTGTCGAGTGCCGTATAGAAATCGGATAGGAATCGGTAATA
The DNA here is from genome assembly GCA_032362435.1 of Melikaiella ostensackeni. Taxonomy (NCBI): domain Eukaryota; kingdom Metazoa; phylum Arthropoda; class Insecta; order Hymenoptera; family Cynipidae; genus Melikaiella; species Melikaiella ostensackeni. The sequence goes on from JAUMHM010060492.1 coordinate 4,674, forward strand.
AACGAATCTCGGTCATTTTCAATATTTAGTTTCTAGTTGTATTTGTTAGATAGAAACCGGCTAGAATCGGTTAGATTGTACACCAGTGCCGAATTCTGTGTAGGAATCGGGTAGATATTCGTTAGAAATGAACTTGGGTCTTTGCCAATATTTATTTTCTGGTTCGATTTCAATAGAGCCTGTTTAGTACCGATTAGGTTGTATAACTGTCGAGTGCCGTATAGGAAACGGATAGGAATCGACTAGAAATGAACCTTGGTCTTTGCCAATACTAAGCTTCTTGTTCTATTTGTCGGATTGAATCCGGTTGGGACAGGATAGATTGTGCACCAGTGTCCAATGCCGTGTAGGAATTATGTTTTACCCGGTTAGAAACGAACTTCCGTCGTTTTCAATATTTAGTGTCTGGCTCCATTTGTCGGACAGAACGTGGCTAAAATCAGTTATAATTGTACAAAAGTGCCGAGTGGCGTGTAAAAAACGGGTAGGAACCGATAAGAAACGAACATCGGTGTTTGTTAATATTCAGTTCCTATTCCTCTTAGTCAGATAGAAACAAGCTAGGACCGGTGAGGTTTTACACCAGTGTCTAATACCGTGTAGAAATCGTGTAGGTACCTGCTGGAAACGAATTTCGGGCTTTGCCAATACTTAGTTTCTTGTTCGATTTCTCAGATAGAGTTAGGTTAGGATCGGTTGGATTGCACACCAGGGTCGAGCGCCGTGTAGGAATCGTGTAGGAACCAGCTAGAAACGACTTTCGGTCTTTGCCAATATTTAGTTTCTGGTTCCACTTTCCGGATAGAACACGGTAAGGGCCTGTTAGATTGTACACCAGTGTCGAGTGCCGCGTGGGACATGGGTAGGAACCGGTTGTAAACAATTCTCGTTCTTTGCAAATAATTAGTTTCTGATTCCATTTGTCGGTCTTCGCAATATTTAGTTTCTGGCTCCATTTGTCGGATGGAACTCGGTTAGAACCGATAAGATTATATATTAGTGTCGAGTACCGTGCACAATTCGGGTAGGAACCAGTTAGAAACTAATTTCGGTCTTTGCCAGTATTTACTTTCTGGTTCCACTTTCCGGATAGAACACGGTAAGGGCCTGTTAGATTGTACACCAGTGTCGAGTGCCGTATAGAAATCGGATGATTATCAGTTAGAAGTGAACTTCGGTCTTTGCTTACATTTAGTTCCTAGTTCGGTTTATTGGATATAACCCTGTTAGAACCGTTTAGATTGTACAACAGTGTCAAGTGCCGTATAGGAATCGGGTAGGATCCGGTTAGGAATGAACTTTGCTCTTTGCTCATAATTATTTTCTGGTAAGTATGCATTTTGCCATAATCTCATTTTGCCATAAACTTATCCTGTCATAAGGTCCCTCGATTAAGCAAAAAAGTACTAAATTTGGAATGCGCGCCATAAAAACAGCCCATAGTCTGCCAGAGGGCTATTTTCTACAGCGCGCATTCCCATTTAGTACTCTTTTGATAAATTTAGTAGGATCTAGGGATGTTATGGCAGAATGGATTAGTGGCAAAATAAGATAATGGAGAAATGCGTACTTACCGAATTCGAGTTCTTTATGAGACTGTCCAATGAGCTATGATTTAAAGTTCGGCAGTCCGAACTATTGCTTAAGCGTCTGTCAGAACTGTAATCAAATTATCAAAATTTATCGGTAAACTACCTTACATTTCCATAAATTTGAGCAATTATCGCAATTTATGGTAATGTTCATAAATTTCCATAAATTTTAGAAATTTTCATAAACCATAAATTATACAAATTATAGTAATTTCTGGAAATTTGAGGAGTTTATGGTAATTAATGTGAATTCAAGACATATTTGGTAATTTACCGGTAGTTTTTCATAGCTTTGATAACAGTTCCACTGGACGCATGAATTTTGTTCCAAACTTTGGATTGCATGCCTTTTTATGGCTTCTGAAGTTGCATTGGCCCTCCAACTATCTAGCGTATGAGCCGTCCATGTTAGAAATGAGATTTAAGCTCTCAGCAGGATTCTTGTGAAAAATACAGTGCGTGCCAAGGGGAGACCGACGAGTTTTCGACTTGCGTGAATGTCGGCCTCGCTTCGCTCATGCGGCAAACTTCACTTTCGTCGGAAATCGCTGCGTTTCTTTCCTTGACACGCAATCTACTATTTCTTAGCCAGAATCATCAGGATGACTGAAACAATAAACTTAGATCATGACTGGTGAAACCTCTCCATCTCTGCGTTTTCTCTCTCGCTCAGTCTCTCCTGTCCCCAACCTTCCACCCATCGTTATACTTTGGACTCTCGGTATCATTTTTCTCGGCAGTTTCCTGTACATTGAAGTCAAGCTATGAATAATAAAGTTAATTACGCGCAAGAAAACTTGAGAAACTTTCCCATTGCCAAGCATGGACTCTTCTTCATTATTTTATAAAAGAGTTACTAGATGCAATTTTAGTACATATAAACCCATGTACAGAGAAATATGGCGAATTCTGTTATGATGATGGTTAATAGGCACCTTAAGTAACTTGAAATGGCCACATGACACCACTAGAAACTAAGCATTAAAATTAAAGGTTCGTTCCACTCGTATTTAAAGAAAAAAAATTAATTTACCTCAAGAAGAATCACGTGCGGTTTATATTTGCAATTACAGTCTTTGAATCACGCTACAGGCTGGAATTGCAATTACCAGTGTCACATAAATTCAAGTTGAAGGAAGGGGACGGAGGGTCTAGAAGAGATCGATTGATGATAGGGCACCTGGTTGAATGAGTTAAGGGGACAGAATGGACTAGGGATACGAGAAAATGTAAAGGGTAAGAGGGGCGGTGATTGGTGGTTTGGTATGGATCAATTGGTAGAGGAGATCTGAGGTCGAGGCGTAGAGATGACCTCAAATGATGATAGAAGAGATACACTGGAACCTCGTTTATTTAGACTCTCATCTGCTTAAACTCTCGTCTGCTTAAACTCCCCCTCTCTCGTTTATTCAAAATTCTAGGAGTGTCTATATCCCCACCTTGCGTGGTCACGAGTAGCATTGAGCCAATGAAATTTAGGAAAGTTTTCTGTATGTGTGAGCATCCAAGGGCGACTCTTAATTGTGTCATTCCTGAACATGTACTGTTACAAATTGTTTTTTCGACATAAAAACAGTAGATTTAAGTAATTATTTATTCGAGAAAATCATTCTCCAATCAAAAATAGAAGTTTTGACATCGTTGTGGAAAAATTAACTATTGTGTAAGCAGAAAATAACGAGAAAATTGTTCATATTTTGAAGAATAAAATTTTATAATGTGTACAAAAAATATAATAAATTGTTTACGAATAGTGCACGTTAAAGGCTGACAGTAATTTAATAAAGTCCATCTTATTACGTTAAAATATATTTGATATTTTTCAGGTGTTAAGAGATCTGTGTTGTAATTTAATAAAATGAAAAAGTGAAATTAGAAAACATAATTTTTATAAAATTTCAATTAGCAAACAAGAAAACCGTGAACATGTATAAAATCAGACGATAGAAAAAGAGGAATCAAAGTGTGGAGATGCGTGGGATTTTTTTTTTAGATTTTATTCTGCTGAAAAATTATTGTTATACAAAATTTCGTAAACGTACTTTTCTACATTGTTGGACATGACGTTCAAAGCTCTAATATCATCGACAGTGGAAGATTTATTTTTTTCGAACCATTTCTTAAAATCAAGCCAACATTTGTACGCTTTTCTTGTTTCGGAAATTTGCAAATCGTCTCTTTCGTTTTTAGATTCATTAGTTTCCATTTCAAAGTTTGAAGTGTCATCGTCTTTGCTCGAGTCGTCCATCGATTCCTCTTCATCAATAGATATCTAGAAAAATGTAATAGTTTAGAATTTTCTAAAGCAATTTAAATGCAAATACGTAAAATACAAAATACGTAAAAACAAAATGCATAAAATACAAATTTTACCTATTTATGTATTTTACAAACTACGTAATTCTGTATTTTACGAATACCTAAAATACAAAACTTTAAAGTTGAAAAGTATACCTCAGAATTTTCTGTCGAGCTCGAAATCGAAATTATTTCGCTAAGCGAATGTTCACGCCAGACAGGAAGATTTATACTATTTTCTTCTAACCATTCTTGCACTTCTGCAAAAGAGTGTGAGTCTGCTCCAAAAATCTTATTTAACATATTGACCAGATCCCGGGAAACGAAATCTGGTGAGGCAGGAGGAAGAGTGTCGCCGAGCAAGTTCCGCCAGGCTTTGGCAAGAGTTTTTGGTTCTACGCTTTCCCATGCAAGTGCTACAGTACATATCGCTTCATATCCAGTCCACTCCTTGAAAAAAACTTTCATGCTCGCGCTGTCCGTTTCGTCTTTTAATAGAAATTTCCTCAAAAATATTTTCTGGTAAAATCTCTTCATTGTTTCGATAACCCCCTGGTCCATCGGCTGCGCAATAGACGTCACATTCGGTGGCAAATATTTTACACGAAACTTCGAGTGTATTCTATTCAGTTGCGCAGCCGAAGGATGACAGGGAGCGTTGTCCAATATGAGTAAAAATTTCAGATCCGGATTAGGTTTTCTTTCCAATACAGCTTTAATAAAAATATTGGAATACCAATCGAGGAAAATGGTACCTACAAAAGAGAAAACCATTTTTCAGATTGTAAATTTATAAAAGTTATGGAACAAAACTGTCAACAAATTATATATCTGACGTAATAATGAATAAATGGACTTAGGTCCCAACAAATCCATTGATAGATTCTAATTAATTCTGATAGAGAAGACATCAATAAAAACCTAAAAATCACTTTTTTGGGACTTAAAGTCCCTTTTTTCATTCTACGTCACATATCTTTTTAAAAAAGGATTTTTGATTTTTACGTACTGTTCATCCATGCGCTATCTTGAGCTCTGTACTCGACTGGAAGTATTCTGTCTTTTTTCATCCAACGAGGTCTTTTTGATTTTCCGATGACAAGTAATGGTATTTTATGCGTACCGGTCGCATTCGAGCAATTCATGACTGTTATTCTGTCCTTGCAATCTTTGAATCCAGCTGCATCTTTTTCCTCCCACAAAGCCAGTGTTTTTTTGGGCATAGATTTGATGTAAAGGCCGGTCTCATCGCCATTGTAAACATTATCTAAATCGTACCCGTTTTCCGTAATAAATTCTTTTAGCTCTTCTCCGAAATTAGTTGCGTCATTCGTGTTGGCGGACAATTTTTCTCCTTTAATGGCGATTTGTCTCATGCCGTGGCGCAGTTTAAACTTGTCGAGCCATCCTTCGCTCGCTCTGAATTTTCTTAGCTGCTCGTTCACAGGTGAATTCCCCTCTTCGGCTTTTTGTAACATTTCTTTAATTTGCAAAGCTTTTTCTCTGATGATGGGGCCTGTCAAAGGGGCTCCCAGACTTCGTTTCTGCCGAATCCAAGCGATAAGAGGCTTTTCAACCATCGGAATCTTTCCTTCGACAAGTCGCGCTTTCTTAGAAGCAGTTTTGGGTTTGATATTGCAATTTTCAAATTTTTCTTTATTTTTCACAACATATGTCACGGTTCCCTTGCTCACATCAAAATTTTTCGCAATATCGATGTGTTTCATACCCTTTTCAGACATTTCAATCATCGCCTTTTTTTCTGTTATTGTAAGCTTTTTGAATTTCGGTTTTTTGCGTGCCAAGTTTTCTACAAAAAATAGAAATTAATTACGTAGTTAATAAAAAATCATGAACCTATGCATATAATATAAATGCAAATCAATAAAGTTGTTGACGGAAAATAAAAAAAAATTGAGGTTATGTGTCGCAATGGACTGTTGTTACACGTTGCCAAAAAAATGCACTTTTCATTCTTTCTTTGTTTTTAGCAATAAATATTTACAAAAGTAATTTTACAATCAACTTTGCGACAAAAAACAATGCATTTTTTTTTTAAATTACATCTGAATTTATGTATGAATGTTCGAACTTACTTTCACAAGCCGTTTTTTGGGGGTCCTGCTCTGCAGTGGTAACACACGATTTTTCAGCTTGCTCATGCATTTTCTCCGACTGCATTTTTCAAAAAACAATTGCGAACGTGAAAAAGTACAATAAACAATTAATAATGATGGCAGATGACACGGAACGCACGCATTGCTTGCACACGCACTTGCTACGATGCCGGTATGTTACACTTGTGTGTGTAGTGGCACATCAGCCAATCAGCTGCGTCTTACGAAATTCCCCCTCCGACACGTGAGTTGGCGGGGAGTTTAAGTAAGTGAGAGTCATACGTTCGGAGCGCGTTCAAATAAACGAGGTTTTAGTGTATTCAAACTTTACGAACCTCCAGTGTCTTATAATGTATTCCCTATAGAATCGGATCGTCTAAAACATTCTATAAGAATTCCTGAAAAACATAATCATTAAATATTTCAAGATTTCGTTACATGTGTTCTTGAAGTCTTTCTTTTAGTTGTAAATTTTTATAAACAAAAATCAACTCAAACATCCTCATAGCCAGCGAAGCCGAATCGTGAAGTCGGGAGAGCTTGGCAAGTAATTCGTAGTTAGAATCGTTCGTGTTCGTGCATTTTTGGCTTTACACGAGGCTGGTCTACGCAACATGTAACACTACCGACTCACCGACGCGCTACGTTTGCTTGTATTGCTCCCAGATGGGGAAGTGGTGGGGGCCGAAAAATCCCGCGTTCTGGAGACACTGCGCTATGTGTTCAAGGCCATTCCAGACAAGAACCAAAGTCGGACCTATATGGGGGTTCCAGTGTATTACAATACTTTTACAACTTATACCTGAGAGGCGTTGCTGCAGAATTGAAAATTTGGACATTTAGGCATTTTTCCCACCCTCCATCTTTTGGTATTTTATTTTTAAGACCATAAAGCATCTTTTAAGCAAAAAAAAATCGATTTTTTGACATTTTACAGTGGCTTAACCCCTTAAACATTCATGAATAATAAAACAAGAATGCTTTGTTAGAGAATGAAGTAGGCGGGGCCGGGGCTAGAAGTTCCGATTTTTGGTTAACATTCAAACCAACTTGCAAAAATTGTATGTAATTGTATGTATGTAAAATTGATTAATTCATCGTTAAATATATTGTACTTTAGGGTTTTAAGCAGATTTGTTTTCTACGAACATTGGAATTTTCATTGAAAACCATTTATTTATGGCAGTTCGGAGCGGAACTTCTAACCCCGTTTCTCAATTTTTTGTTAAATGGAATAAAAGAACTGTATTTAAACTTAACAAATGCAGTCATGCAAAAAAACGTATATTCACATTGAATAGATAACTTAGGATAGTATTGTTAAAATGTCAAGAATTATGAACATCGTATTTAGGAAAATAACTTTTTAGTTGTAATTAGTCTCATATTCAAAACTTATATTACTGTTATTAAATATTTATTAATATATATCAATATATGAATCATATACATTTAATATTATAATTATAATTAATCTTATATAATGATCTTATATATTGAACTTGTATTAATTAATGAAAGTTTGCATCCTAAAACAAAGTCAAAATTGAGACATAGAATAGCTGCACATGCACTGGGGATAGTGGATACCGGGTTCGAGAAAACCGGATTATCGGTCAATCCGGGTAAGACAGACGTAGTTGTATTCACCAGACGGTACAAGTGGGGGACCACTAGTACATTGGGGTTAAATGTGTCAAGTGTTCCCGCCAAAAATTTTGTTGTCGCCTATCTTATTCAAATTCCACTAGTTTGTAGTGCTAGTGGACCTCTTAAAATTCTGTGAAGGGGGCGCATCTAGTACAACGGGTTGTCAAGATACAGGGCCCGAATTTTCGATGATTCACCCCGACCGCTAACTTTTAATTGTACATAACACCTGATACAGTTATCCAACTTAACTTTTTATGAGAATTTTGGTAAGTTCATTTAATGAGGTTTGCAATAAAAATAATCACTATAAAATAAAAAAATTAATTCACCTTGATTTTTGATTTTCAAAAACGTTTTTGAGTTTTTCTCCACATGCGTCACTTTTGATTTTTTTTTCAATTAGGCTAGAAAGAAAGCTTGATTTTTTATCGTGAAAAACATCCTGAAACGAATATGGGATGAAAAGTATCAACGGAGTTGTAGGGGGTGGTAACGAGCGCGGGTGCCTCGCGCCAATTAGCCACAGCGCAACTAGGCGTGCTATAGTGTCTCAGTGGTAGTAATACTGGATAAAAATGATTTTTTTGTTTACATGTAACAAATATTTCATTTTATTCTGACTTTTTGATAGTTTCAGAGCAATTCAGATATCTCGTGCCCGCAAAACCAATAGATTCCATCTGAAGTTATAACTTTCACCTAATTCGCATTTGTTTTGTATGTCTAGTCATAGTAAACAAGTAAGAAGAGAATTCTTTGAAATTTGAAGCTAACACTATACGTGTCATTCACTCCGACAACTGTTGCTTTCGCTCCGCTAAATCGTAGATTTGTCGCATTCATACCTTATTTTAGACTTGTTCAGTAATTGTGCTGGTCCTTTTCTTCATACTTACATCAACTGTAGTGGTTTGATTTTGTGCAACACATAGAAAAATATTTCTTGGGGCAGTACTTTGGCACAATGAAAAGACGAAGGAGTTTCGGTCACCGTTGTTGTAATCCTCTTCAAAAGGACAATCATAAGCTCACATCTGATCTAAGACCAATTTCTGTAAAACTTCAAGAAAAGTACCCTAGCATATCAACTGATTTGAAAGTACGTGGATCGTGCAGAAAAGAGATGTCTGAATTTTCCCTATTTTCTCCATTTTTTATGGAGATTCTTCAACAAAGCAAAGAAAAATTCAAAAACTCTTCCAGTAATTCGGAAAAAGTTTTACTTTTGACACTTGTACCAAAGTCTTGGGTTCGCAGGCGATTGCTTGAAGAATTCGGGGCCTCTGATCACCAGACTCGAAAAGCGAAACAACTGGTAGCAGAAAACGGTATTTTAACATCTCCTAATCCAAAAAAAGGCAGATCTTTAGCCCATGAAACAGAGAGTTCCGTTAAAGAATCTTACCTTGATGACACAAATAGTCGTATGATGCCGGGAAAAAGAGATTTCGTCTCGATTAAAAAAGATTATGGTTCCCGCGAGCATAGTCAAAAGAAGCTAATTTTGTGCAATCTTACGGAATAATACAGCAATTTTACGAATCAGTAACCTCAAATCAAAATCAGTTTTTCAAAATTCTCTCAACTCAGACCTCGTCAATCCGTAATCGCTGGAGCTAGTGGAACTCATAATGTTTGTGTGTGTTCACCACAAAAACGTTAATCTAATGCTTGATACCGTAAAAATAAAAGAAGTCACCAGTGATACTGAGTCTCCTGTTGTAACACATCATGACGCTATCAAAAAAATCATATGCAGCAGCTCTAGTCCAGAATGACACCTTGATGAATGCAAATTAGGTCGCAGTACAGATGCTCTCAAAGATTTTTTGAAATCGGTTTTTGCAGATCACTCTACTGATAGAATAGAATCAGCGTTGGCAACAAACTGATAGGAGCTCATTATGTACTGAGGTTACTGATGCAGAAGATTTTGCAGAAGAACTTGTCGAGTGTCTATTCAAATTGAAGTCCTATTATTTCATAGCTAAGCAGCAGTCTTCTTTCTTTGAACATCTGAAGAATAGCTTGAAAGACGAAGAATTTCTCATTCTATGCGATTTTGCTGAAAACTATGCTCTCGTAGCGCAAAATGCCGCACAGTCATTTGATTGCAACAATGATCAGCTTACGTTCTTTACAACTGTCATCTATTACAAAGACGGCAATGAATTAAAACATCGCAGTCTAGCTCTTTTATCTGACAACCTA
>JAUMHM010060502.1:0-14544 GCA_032362435.1 Melikaiella ostensackeni
GGGAAGGGGACGGAGGTGGAGTGTCGGGAGATGGAGGGGGTTTGTGAAGGGGGGTCTCAGTGCGAAGTGTAGTGGAGGAGATGTGGGAGAGGGGAGGGAAGAAGTTAAACATTCTAAATACTACAGTAAATAGGCTACGAAACCCTTTTTTGTAGGCGTATGTCGCCTACTTTTACTAATTTTTTAGACTCACTTTACTGGGACACTTATTTAAAAATAATTAATGTTCAGAATTTAATAACATTCAACCTTTCTATGTTGGCTAAAAGTAATGTCGAAAAACTTTGAAAAAACTCACTAGTTATCGTGATAGGACACCACAACTTTCCTACATACTTCAAACACAAATTTCGATAAAAAGGCCGATAAAGATAGTAGTCATTTATTTTATCGAAGGCTGGTTTATTTCTCTCCAGTTTGAAAATAAAAAAGCTCGCGTTATTTTTTTTATGAGAAATGCTTTTCTCAAATGAATTTTTTCGTGACGGTGTTCCTCATTTCTTATTAATATTATTATTATATTACATCACACTTACTTGTGAAAGCAAGAAAAGCCATGCAGGTAAAGATTAGAATGACGATCTTCATTTTGTCTGAATGGAGACAATGATAGAGAACTGAAATATTGCCTAATGCTTCAGCGATTTTGGTTACTAATGAGTTAGTGAACTTTTTTTGTCGATTATTCAGGTGAGTGCTATTGTTTTTTATAGGTATAATTTCTCGGTATTACGGTGGGGATGATTTGAAGGTAAATAAAATCTTTTATCTCTGGTTGGCGAAGCTGGAAAAGGGAAGAGTGTCTATCCGTCTACCAAGGCTATTCGTAGGAAAATTCTTATTTATTAGACTTTATTCAAACAAACAGAAGACTACGTCACATTTACAATTTTTCGATATGGCCTTCTTATTGTTCAAATAGAGTTAAAAATGTTACAACTTCGATTTATTTTACTGAACTTTTATATTTGCCACGATTCGCATTTTTAAAACCTGCTTTTCATTTACTATATAGTTATAGAGTCCTAAAGAAACTGATATGTACATGGAGGAAATTTGTTGGCGATGCTTTACACGGTTTTTAGAGTAATCTAAGACCACAAGAACATTATGATAGTATTTGAAGACCTTCTACGAGATTATAGATAAGTTATTAGTTTTCGAGAATACAGACCTGTATTGCAAACTTCCGAAGTCGTATATGAACTTTTTGATAAGTAATAGTAAATACAACTCATGAATCAAATCACGAAACAGTTCATTGGAAAACGAAAGAAATAAAAATAAAATTTCACATAATTGTGGTAGAATTCGCAAAAACAATAATCAATTTACTTTTCGTGTGTGGAATATTAATATCTCACATAAAATAAATCCCGTAATACAAAATGTCGATGAACGCTTTCTTTGCTAAATTTTGTTTCTTCTTATATCATAGGTTGAAGTTTATAACCGAATTCTAAAGTAAAATTTGTTATGATGCCGAGCGCTAACTCAAATGTTTTATACTAATGTGTATCATTGGTATATCAGGAATTCCACGTCGTATACATGTATAGAGTACCCTAAATATATTTTGCAATTCATAAATCTCAACAAGTTATTTATTAATTTATTGTAATAGTGACTTAGATTTCATTTTTACATGTACTGATAAATATCAGCTAAACGTTTCGTCGCCTCAGAGTTATACTACGCCATGTCCCTCAACTGTCAAACTGAAAAATTGAGGTTCAAAGTTTGACCGTATTATATTCTATTGAAATTTTGTTAAATGTCAAAATAAGTTTAAAGGTTAATAATATTTTTTTGCGATTGCTTGACATTTTATCAATAACGTCTTTCGAAATTTTACCGAAAAATGCGAATATTTATCATTGGACAAATAGATGAATCGACTGATATTCTGCTATAAATTCCTAATTTGTTTATTAGGACAAAAAGTGTTTAAACTTTTCTGAAGGTCTTGATAGTCTGCCACAGTTTTTATTTACTGATCCGTAGGAAATGATAATAATGTTAAATGACACGTGTTTTCAACAAACGATTTCGAAACCTACATAATAAAAATGGTATTATTGATTCTTAAAGTTCTTTTCAAATACCGTTACGTTATCTCAAACAGCTGAATTTAAATTACAGACAAACTTTAAATTTCCTAATGACAATAGTTTTAAATTTACATCATTCGCTTTGGATAATTTTTAAGTTAAAATTATTTAATTTCGAATGTTTTTAATTTAAATTTGTCTAAGCAGTACGTGGTCGTTTCTGGTAAATTTATACATTACATAATACGAGTTCAATGCTCTTTTTGCGTCTGCTCATTATTCTCTTAAAAATTAGTCTCAGACTGATAGCTAGTTTTCAGTTATGCGCATGAGTCGAAATGAATCGACTATAATCTGATTCGACTCATCTGAGAATTGAGTCGAATAACACAGCAAATTTTATTACATTCTCATCAGAGAAGGTATTGGATTTGTGTAAAATTTGACCCCCTCCCCCGTTTTTGTCAAATGTACACGTTTTGAGACTCCCTGAACCCGAAAAACATGTTTTTACGAATTTGTCTGTGTGTATGCCTGTCTGTAGGCACGACAACTTTTGAAAGAATGAGTCTATTGGCTTGATCTTTGCTACACTTTTTAGTGTCGAAAACTGAAGGTTAAGCTAGTTAACCAGAAATTTTGGATAAAAATTAAAAAAGACAGAGCATTTTCAAAATTTTTGAGACCATTTTTTCAAGATTTAAAAATTGTATGTACGACTTTTTGTATAATGCACGATAAGAAAAAAAATCAGAAGAGTAGAATTTGTGCTTTTAAAATGTCAAATAAAATTAAAGTTGAACATTTCTTTATAAGACCAATCGTAAATCATTAAAATAATTTTTTAATCGTCTTTTTGATTATTTATTTGTATATATTATCCGGTAAGCGCAGAAAATCGAGCGCGAATATTATGATGAAAATGTATTCCTTGAGGCCGCTAGAGGCTTAAGTAAATAAATTTCCTTTTTCATTTGAAATCAAAAAGAAAAGAAAAGCTTCCAGGATGTGGGTCTGAACAACCAAATTCTTCTCATTTTTCGTATTTTTCAATCATCGATATTGAAAAAAGAAAACTATAGCACAACCAATTTTATTTTTTTCATCACATCTAGCATGATCAATCGTGCGATACGGGCGCGTGTTGTTTTTCGGTTTGAGGGAAAACATAATTTTTAATACAACATAATAATTTCGAATAATTATTCATTTGTTTAAAGTTTTTGAACACTTAAATTCAATCTAAAATTATATTTTTGGCATTTTACACCCCTTGAAAATGAGATTAAACGGCAGTCGCTGCCATTCCAAGAAATAGGTTTCATTATCAGTTTGTTTTCAACTTTATATAATTATAATTTTTCTTAAATTCTTTAGAATATTTGAAAAAAAATAGGATTTCAGATAAGTCGAAAACAAATCTAGAATATTGCAAAGAAATTTTTTTTTTATTCTACATGCTGTACGAAATTTGTAAAAATTCAAGACAGTTTAACAGATATGTAGCACGTTTAGAAGTTTGGAAGAGATTTAGAAATATTCTATAAATTTTCGGAAATCTTTTTGAGTTTTTCAATATTTTTAATCTCTTCGAAACCTCAAAAATTCTTAAATGTCATTTGAAGTCACTCAAACTGACTTCAAAAATCTTTAAATTAAATCATGGTAAATTTAAAACATTAAAGATGCCAAAGGTGAAGAAAATTTCGTTTTTAGACCCCTATGTTGGAAGCTTTTCTTCCAGTCCGATTTTCTTCAGCTACGACTCAGATTGAAGCTTTCAGCACGTAGAATTGAGGTGAAAAATAAAATTTGCTGTGCTTTAGTTTTCTTTTTTTATATCAATGGTTAAGAAATATAATCTGCTGAATATTATTTTCATCTTATTTAAATTATTTAACTTTCTTAGTTAATACGTGAAGAGTCCGTTTGTTATAAACTTTTTGAAATCTTTCAAACTCTAAATAATTTTCGACAATTTTTCAAAACTTCTCAGTATCTTTTGAAATCATGCAAATTTTCCCTAAAATTTTAAAGAAATCATGCAAAATTGAAAAAGTTGCCTTAAAATCTTTCAGCTTCTTTCTCGACAATTTTGGGAATCTTTTAAAATGTTCTAAAATCTTTTTAATATTCCGTTGGAATTAATTATTAAAAATAAAAATAGTTTTAAATTCTCACAAGAACCAACAGAAAATTTTTTTATTCTCTTGAAACCATTCTAAATTCTTAAAATGATTCACAATTTTACGGACGAAATATTCAAAGATCTACATTTTGTTTCAAATTCTTTTAAATCTTTTTAATTTTTGAAGGTGTTTCTGAAATTTTTTAGAAACTTCTAAGTATCGTCTAAAATAATTCGAATTTTTCCTGAAAGATTTTTGAAATCCTGCAAAAGTAATGAAAGTGCCTCAAAATTTTCGATATTCTTTTTCGACAATTTTGGGAATACTTTTAAATATTCTCTGGAAATTAATTTTTAGAATGAATAATCATTTTTAATTGTCCTCGGAATCTTGCAAAAATTGTTTTACTCTCCTGAAATCTTTGAAATTTCTTTAAAAAACTTTTGAATATTTTTTGAGATCTTTAAACATCTACATTATGTTTCAGATTATTTGAAATCTTCGACATTTTAGGAAATCATTTGAAGTGTTTTGAAATATTTTTCAAATATCTCTTGAAATTCATTTTTCAAAAAAAAAAATTATATTAATTTTTCCCACTTATCTTGAGAAAAAAATTTTATTCTCTTCAAATCTTTCAAAATTCTTAAAAAGCTTCTGTTTTTCAAAATCTTGAAAAATCTACATTTGTTTTTGAATAGTTTGAAAAGTATTCAAGTTTAAAATTATATTTGAATTTTTTTAACACTTCTAAAACATCTAAATATCTTTTTAAATAATTCAAAGTCTTCCTACATTTGTTCCAAATCTTGAAAAATGAAAAAAAATTGTCTTTAAATATTCCAGATTCATTTTCGACACATTTTGATATCTTTAAAACTTAAAAAGTAGGTATTATTTTAAAATCAAACCTAAATCATTTATAATTTTTTCAGAAATCTTATTGTCGGTACCGGTTATTTTTTTGTTATAGGTACCGATAATTTTTTCACCGGTAGCGGCTTCGTAAATCAAAATATTCTGAGTTTTTGTCCATGATTTCATTTTTCTTATCTCGTTGAAAGAGTGAAAATATTTATAAATTATAGTTTGGTAGCAAAATTTCAAGAAGAGAACTATTCACCAATATAAAAAAATCATTCGCCATTGCAATTCTTTTTTCAATAAGTAATGTTTAGAAACATTCAGAAACGAATTTTATCATGAAATAAATATACGTACTTGGAAATTTTGATTTACTAAATTGACTGAGGAAATTCGTAATCCATATTGATAGATAAATAAATATAACCCCCTTCAATATGGTGAAGGGGTTATGAATAGAATACTTTTGTCATTTTTAAAAAATCTAGTCAAAAAGATTAGAACAGAATTTCTTCTTTTTTTATTAAAGAAT
This sequence comes from Melikaiella ostensackeni, assembly GCA_032362435.1. Taxonomy (NCBI): domain Eukaryota; kingdom Metazoa; phylum Arthropoda; class Insecta; order Hymenoptera; family Cynipidae; genus Melikaiella; species Melikaiella ostensackeni. The sequence continues at coordinate 5,577 of JAUMHM010060502.1, forward strand.
CATTCACAATTTAAATTTCCTCTTTTAGAAATAAATTTTCGGAATTAAAATTTCTCATTAAAGAAATTTGGGCACTTTGCTTCCTGGTAGCAAATGCATTTGCTTCCTCATTGAGGAAGTATTATTATATTACTATACATTACTACAGCTAGAAACATTATGAAATAAATGTTCGTCATCATTGTTGTTGTTTTTTACCATTCAAAGAAAACTGAAAACTTAATTTCTATAAATTGAATTTTTTATCTCTGAAAATTTTTACATAAAAGTTTACAAAAAATACACAAATTCACAAATAGTCCTACTAAAATACCGAATAAAATCAAACTTATTAGCAAAAAATCCTCAAAATTCTTTTGCTCCTTTTGCTTTTTTTGGTGATAATTCTTACATCTTTTTAGTTTGGTGAATAACGGTTGATAACGGAATGGTATCATTGGCAATACCATACTTCCTTCAGTATTTTTATGAATGCTTGCTGTGATTTTCACCAAGAAATTAGCCCTAAATAGATATCAAAATAAATATGGACTGAAAAGTTTGATGTTCAACTTGTTTAGATGTTTATATATGCTTTACATTCAGCTGATCTCATTGGATACGTAATTCATGCAATATAATCATATGATCAGGTATTGTTATATTACTGTAAAAATTATAACGTAAATGTGATTATATACTTTCATTAAATGAATATTCAAATTTTTATTTGTGAAAATGTAGTTTACTTTGATGACTTTTCTGAATTTTTGAGTGAATGATTTGAAATCTTTTAGAAAATCTTCTTTCTAGTTCAAAAGTGAAATATCAGTCTGTGGAAATCGCAAAAGTTTTATATTTTCCCCGAAAAATAAAAAAAAATTAAAAATCTGTAAATATCAGGTTCAACTAATTCTATAATTCTATTTCCGTTTTGTGAAACCAAGAATAATAATATATTTTGTGGTGCTGATTACGGATATAATTTCGAAAATGACTATCAGTATACTATCACAATCTCTATCAGAAGCATCTCTATCAGAATTATTTTATTCAAAAATTTATGATTTGTTTTGGAAAATCTAAAAATGTATTCATGCATATTTTGAAAATTATTATATATTTTTCGTCAGATTACATGTATAATTATTTGAAAGTATAGGTCAATCACTTCGTCTGAATTCAGAGAGTACTTTTTATTCTTCCATCAACTTGGAATTATGTTGATGAAAACATTTTTATGCAAAAAAAAATTTTCAACTATTATTAGTTTTACTGCAAACGAAAATTTTGTCAGTATTATGAATGACCATAGCTTCCTTACTCTTTAATAAGAGTTGACAATATTATAGGGTATAGGCCAATCGATTCGTTTCAAGGCAAGGAATCTTTTATATTCTTGCATCAACTTCGAATTATGCTAATGAAAAAAGTTTTACTATAAAAAAACCAATTTTTAAAATATTATAAAGTGCCAAAAAGAATTGTAACAATTATTTTTATAAATAGTTCGGTCAGTTTTGAGATGGTGGTTGTAAAAATATTCCCTCCAAATTTTATTAATTTATCTGCAATCGTCTTCAAGTTATCGTGTTCACAAGAAAGTGTGACATCCACACACACACACCCCCATCCATACATACACATTCATCTAGACAATTGCTTAGAATATTGCATTAGACATTTTTCAACTGAGGAACGTTTAATTAAACGAATTTCAAAATTTTGGGAATTTTTACCATTACAAAGCTTCTTCTGTGAGGAAGCAAAATGTAAAAAATTTTGTTCTAAACTGAAAAGTTCTAATCTGAAAAAAATCTGATCTGATCAAATCTGAAGAATAGTTTTCCTCGAGGAAAAGTTATTATCATTTTATTATTATTATAATAATTATTATTATTTATTTATAACTGATTCTTAATCAGTACCCTCTATACTCTGCCGTTTTCGGAATTCAAGTTTAAGGAAAAATGTTTTAGAATTCTTTCAATCTCCCATTTTAAGAGTGTATCAAAAAAATTAGATTGGAATATTTTTTATGACAATGAAAATTCATATAAGCGTACGCTTCTCCAAAAACACGCTACCCTTAATTAAAAAATTAATATCTCGTAAGCCATTAGTCACAAAAGTTTGGAATAGGGGTCTTCTTAAAGGTTTTTTTTACGACCTACGAATCGGGTTGAATGTACTTTTTACCTATCTCTTAAGGGGGAGCAACAATTACAGCAAGCATGTTAAAAATTTGTTTTACTTTTAACGTTATAGTCAATTAACAATATACGCTACGGTCTGAAAGAGCATAGGGTCTTAGTATTTCATTAGAACGTCCAAGAAAACATTTTAGGGAAAAAAATTGCTGGACCATCATTGGACTACTAAGAAATAGCATTCTGGGTTTAATTGTAGCATCAAATTGAAGAAAAAACATCCCAATACTACCTTAGGAACACTTTGTGTTGTTCTCTATTGTCGTATGAGCAAATAGAATATAATTTTATAACGTTGATATTAGCTTCCTTGCAAATTTTGGTTTAGTTCTGAAAAAAAATCCTCAAACGGCAAAATACAACTTTGAAAACAATTTTCGAAAAAATTGACTTACAGAAAAGTTAAATAAACGAAAGCGATTGCGTGCAATATTATTTACCAACTTAATCTATTTCACCTTACTGACAAAATCAACACGTGATTCGATGAAAACAGAAGCTCACCTGACGCAGAATTTTTCTGATATGAATTTAATAAAAATTCGTGAATCATCTAAACTAAAATTCGAAACATAAAAAATTTCTTCACTTAAAATTTTCCTTTTTGTCAGATTGAAAGCCAACAAAAATTGTACAATTTTCATTTGAAGGCTTTCGATCGTAAATAATTTAATTACTATAATCATGAAAAACTAATTTAAAAAATAATTCAATGTTCCCAGCACTAAAAATTAAATATGTAATTTTGAATTTCAAGTTATTAGGATTGTACAATTGCAAAAAAATGTTTGAATTACAAAAAATTTGGAAAATAAGAAGCAAGGATTCATTGATTGAAGGATTATTTCTAAGACTGCGTCATGGGTTTATCCATTTAGGGGAATTCCGTGGTGTTTCTATAATTGGTCTGTGCGATAAACCGGATTTTGGATGAATAAGCGGTTCCTTTTGTCATCTCTAATAATACAATTAATCATTCACTGATCAGATAATAATTGTATGATTGGAGATTTTGATAAAATCAGGAATTATTACACATTTTGCTGAAAACCCTTTTTTAATCATAGATACAAATATACAATGAGATTTTTCAAAAAGAAAAAACTATCCTTCGATTATTTAAATCAAACTTTATTTGTTCTAATTTTTTCCCTCGTGTAAAACTGTAAAAAAAGAACATTTTTTTTCTATAATTTGCAAAAAAATGCTAGTTTTTCCACCTGTTTTCTGTGTAAAAAGTGACGAATTAGTCGTCGATGACGTGGCGCATGCGCAGTGTCGACCTTTCCGGGCAACGGTGAAAAAAGTAGACGGATGCAGCGGAAAAAGTGACGCACAGTGAAAAAAGTAAATAAAGTGTGAACTACCGAACGAACCCTGTAGCCTGCTACAGTAAGGGGAGGTGAAGTTACAACTATTGCGTTGTATCTAATTCCACCACTCCTAACCTTCCTGACCAAACACTGATACCAACTTACTGTTACGGCCATATTATTGCCATGGTTTTGACAATGGCCATTGTTATTGTTGCGTCAATCGACAACAAATCGTCTCCTCTTCAAACAAAAAACAGGTAAAAAACTAGCACTTTTTAAACAAATTATAGAAAAAGCATCGTGTCCCACATGTTGAAAAAGCGACGATTTAAAACTCATGTGATAGCCACCCTCGCTCCGCTCCGGTGGCTAACTTTACACTCGTGTTAACTATCTCGTTTTTTCAACTTATAGCACAAATGATAATAATAATAATTTTAATAAGAATATAATCCCACTCACCTGCATTTAGATTTAAAAAAATTTAAGTTCATATTATCCCTATAATATTTATAATTTATAAAGTATATATAAATCAATAAATATGCTCTCAAAAGGTACTCAAACAATATAACAGGGAGGCTGAAGTTACAGGTGATTTTTATTTTATTTTTTTTCACGTGCTTAAATGAACGAAGGTATATTCCAACGTTTGAATGTTTGTAATGGATACTGATCAGTAGGGCGTATCGAAAAAAAAAGTTGTTTGCGCAAAGTTTTAAGAGCAATGAAAACTCTCTTTCGGGAGTCAAAAACAGTGCCCTAAATTTTCATTAAAAAAAAATTCTTTCTGTCGCCCCATCGTAGATATAGCTGAAAATTACAAAAAACGACTCACTTCTTCAAATTTGAAAACAAAAAAATTTTCCTTTAGATTTAAGTTATCAGTAAAAATAGTTCAAAGCAAGTAGATTCATACCTTTATAGCATTAATTCCATAAAAATATTTTTTACCCTCCTTAAGTGACTTTGAAATTTAAAAAAATAGAGAAATTCGACTTTTTCGCTATTTTCTTAGAGTTATGAATATATTTGACGACATGAAATATATTTGACCATATAATGTGTAATATACGTTGATGCGAATGTATTTGAAATATGATGCAACAATAGTATATAGTATAAGAAATGTTGACATTAAAATAATTTTTATTGACTTTGGATTACAAGAAATTATTGAAATGTGATATACTGCTCTTTATTTGATACAAAAATTTAGTATTCGGTATCTAAATTATCAGAAAAGATAGTTCGAAGCAAGTAAATTTGTACCTACATAGCCAAAAATGATTCAAATATTTATTACCCTACCTGAGTGACCTTGAAAATTTTAAAATATCGAAAAAAATCGACTTTTTCGCTATTTTCTTTGAGTTACTGCAATTTTCTCGACTACTTGATCATGAAATGCCTGATAAACGTTGAGGAGAAATATCTGAAAGTGATATATTCTGCTCTTTATTTCAAAACAAAATTAATTTTCGGTGTCCAAATAACGTAGAAATGTTTTCGAGTGTACCTAGGTTTATAACTGTACAGTGAGGAAGTAATTTAAATAATTTTTATCTGGTCCGAATGACGTTGATCATTAAAAAAATCCTCAGAAATCAAATCTTTTGCTATTTTCTTAGAATTATACCACTTTCATCGACCATGTGACCATCATATGAGTATTATGTTAGGGTGGTCCAAAAATCACCAAGTTTGAAAAGTTCAATGGGCCTGCGGAAATTCTTGTTCCTTTATGGAAAAAAGAAAATCCTTAAAAAATTTAATCCAATCGGATGATGTCCTGCACTCCCTCCTCGAGATATTGAGAGTTTAACCTTTGACCTCGATGAGGGAGTGCACGACATCTACCAGTTGGATTACATTTTTTTAGGGATTTTCTTTTTCCCAGAAAGAAACAAGAATTTCTACAGGCCCATTGAACTTTTCAAACTTGGTTATTTTTGAACCACCCTAGTATTATGTATTTTTTAAAATATATTCTTAATGAAGTCAAGTAAAAAATAGTCGGAACATATATTAGCTTGTTGCAATGTCATTAAATTATCAATGTATTGCTTTTATGCTGGTTTCTGACATTAATTTCAATTCAGTCATCTTGTTTAATTTTTGAACCGAAGTCATTTGTACTTTCAACAAAGGGAAGAATCTAAAATTTCAACTTTTCAATATTAGATGATATTTAGATGTATTCACGGTCAGCTCGCTAATCCCCAGAATCATAACAAACCTATGTACTGAAATTTTTGGATGCATCAAGGTTTTGTTTAAATTTTATCAGTGCACCACGGCTCACCAGGCTCATGTTTACATTTTGTTTTTCCTACCAGCTTCTTCAGAAAAAGAATTCAGTTCAGTCTTAACTGCCTAATCGTGAGTATGTTATAAGAGAGTTGAAAAACCCGAATTTTAAACAGCATTTATTTTTCGCATTAAATTCATTGAACGTGATCTGTGACTTGTTAGTGGTTTGTGTTTATAAAAATGGATTTGTTGAGCAAATTTTCAATGACTGGAAAATGCAGTGAGTTAAGTAACCGAAGAGTACCTACACATTTGGATTTCATGAGATACTATTTTTTCGAATGCGAAAAAATTCGAACTGCAGAAGAATCGAAAAGATACCCAAGTTGTTCCGATATTTCGCATTTAGTTGTAGAAAGTCTGCAGGATATATGGAGTGAAACTTCCTTCCCAATTCTTACAGAAGCAAGAATCGCGAAGATCGTTAAAGCAGATCAAGATGAGTTAAAAAAATTGAAAAAGTCGCATGGAAGAAATAAAGACAAGTCCTGGTACAAAAAGAAGCAAATGCGTTTCGTGCAAATAAATCTAAGATATTTAATATTGCGGCTTGTAAGTGTCATAATGCTTCATGCACTTGTGAGATAGATCTTTCTGAAGCTGCCAGAGTGTTCCTTCCAGATCATCGATCTTCGAGGCGAATGAGAGTATTATTTACGTCTCTTCCGAAAATTAATTCGGAACAATCAGATGATTATGAAGTACAATTGAAGCGTTTGATGACTGATGTACTTCAAGATAAAAGTAAAAAAGTTATCAAAAGAAAGCGGTAGAAGGTGAAAATTGAAGGTGAAAGTTCTTACTGTAGCTCGATTATGGATGACAATGTGAAAGATGATTACCAACCCGCCGAAGAAAATGTTGAGGATGCATGGGTCCCTTATTGGAATAAAATCACAAATTAGACGAGATTAAACTATCCAACATTTTCAAAAGTCTGTGACACATATGGCATCGGATACAGGTCTGCTGCTTTACTGGCTTCAACAATTCTACGCGACGTGAGTAATTACATTCCTGAAGTAAAAGGTTTAGTTTTTGAAAAGAATAAACTGTATCAGGACAGAACAAAAACCCGTCATCAACTTCAGAATGAGCAGCTCTTGTAGGCTTCAGAAATAAAGGCTTTTCACTTCGATGGCAGAAAAGACGAAACAAAAGTCATGGATGGAACAAGTAAAAGAAAAACACGGCAAACAACAAAACGAGAAGAGCGTACTCCTCTCATTCAAGAGCCAGGAAGTAATAATTTAGGAAACATACCATCATCTTCTCCAGGTGCAAAAACGTTTACATATGATATCCTTCAGTTTTTTTTTGACAAAGAAATTAATACTTCCAATCTAGATTGTGTAGACTGTGATGGCCGTCCTATGAACACTGGTAATTAAGCAGATATAATTCGCTTGCTAGAATTGGAATTGTGTGAACTGCTACAATGGAGTGTCTGTCACTTTCATGGTAATGAAGCTAGCTTTGTTTGTAAAACTTGATGGAGAAACTTCTGGTTCTAACGATTTTTCTGATCTAATCAGAAAAAGCTCAGCTTCTTGCGAAGAACTTCCAGTTTTAAACTTCGATTCTGTCGAAAGTCCTAATTCTCCTGTAGTTCACACCCTTGATCTTAGTTCTGATGAAAAATACCTGCTAGATATATGAAATGTTATCAAGAAGAGAGAGTGTTCTGAAGATCTTGCTTGAAAAAGTCCAGGGAAATTATCGCACGCCAGATGGTAGACTAGGATGAGTAGAAATCTCCGAACTTACATAAGGACACAGAATCCATCATTTGAATTAATAGTTTTAGTTCAATTCAATAAGATGCCCCGCAACATCTCTGGAAAAGCATTCCTTTGAGTGCGTACCTGAAGGAGAATCTCGCTGAATGTATTCAAAGAGTAATACAAATAATGCCTACTTTACTCACCCAGAAAATCTTCTTCTCGCTATGCTATGTGACCAAAGGCAGAAAATCCGGAAGCTCGCAGTGACTCAAATAATTTCTGCGAGACAATCAACTGGGAAATCAAAATTAAGGAAATTCGAGGTTCCTTGGTTGAATTGTGACGCGAAAGTCTACACTGAACTCATCGACTGGAAGAAGTGAAAAATTCCGGAACCTCCATTAACGAGATCGATGACAATTGAACATCTCACCGAATTCACAACGAAGGACGTAACTCATCTCAAATCCAAAGACATTTTTCATGTTCCACGCCATACTCAAGCAGTGGAAAGGTGTGTGAAAGAAGTCACATCCGTAAAGCTTGTCAAATTTTTCTTTCAGCTCTGTTGGTTACAAACTTTATTTGTTTTGCTCTTGACGCAATAACATTTCATTGAAGAATACCACGCTTTAAAGAAATTTTTTGCGAACTTTCCAATGTTATTCAACGTCATTGGCTTTAGGAGTTGAAGAATAATAACTTCGTCAACATTTTTTTCCTATACAACCGGGAAAATACGTGCCGTTTGATTTCTTTCAAAAAAGAAAACATAGTTTGTCGGGAATGACTGAGTGAGATTATTTCGTATTTCACATATTTGACAACTAATGCATTTTTAATAAGAATTGATTTACTATCTTACATGTTTATTCAACTTATTAAATTTTTTTGGTCAACTATTTGACACCTGGTTCTAAAAAAGCATATTTTTCAACGACACAATTTTTTATTTCAGATTCCACGCTTTAAGATTTGGTTGGTCTGCCTCTGTGACCATAACCTTAGATCTTTCTCCATTAACTATTAGGTCATTAATTTATAAGATTCCGCGATTAAATTAATCTTCCTCTAAATACTAGAATGACATCTCTGTTAGATATAATTAGGGCCTGCTCCTGTTTTGAATCAAGTCTGTATTTGGAGTGAAAAAATGGCTAATTTCAAAACTTTTTGTGTAAAACGACTTTTTCGGATTCTAGCCCGAGCATTCGAAAAAATCGTTTTACACAAACAGTATTGGAATTAGCTAATTTTTCACTCCGAAAACAGACCTGATTGAAAACAGGAGTAGCCCCATATTATATAACAAAGATGTGATTCTATTATTTTTGAAGTAAAAATTATTTAAAAACTCTACGGGGAGAGTTTTCTTACTAAAACTAACACTTTTAGTAAGCTCAGGTCTTCTCAAGCTAAGCTACTA
>JAUMHM010060559.1:0-14541 GCA_032362435.1 Melikaiella ostensackeni
ATTCGATATACAAAAGGTTTCAAAAACATTAACAATTTACGAACTTGTTTTTAAAATTTTCCCTAATCTCTACGGAAGTCGTAAATGTGTTTACTCATTTTGAAAATTGCTGCGTTGGAGTTTTGTTCATCTTGCTGATAAAATTCAGTTAAGGTAGAATAAAAATATATATCTCTAAAAAATTGCATGCCTAGTAAAAAATGTTTCTTGAGGTATTATTGGGTACGAAAAAACAGATCTCGAGAAAAAATATTCAATTATAATTATCTACTTTTCAAGTATGCAATATTATAGCTGATGGCCTCGTTCAAATGAAAAATGATAATTTTTCATAAAAAAAAGATTTCAATGTAAGAAATTGTTTACTTAAAGATTTTTGTTTTCAACCAAACTTTTTCTCTCATCGCTTTTTACCAAATTTTTAAGATTGATACCATTTCAATCAATGATAGCTTATTTGTTCGGGAAAAACATTATCTACAGTTTCATCCGATTTAATTTGTAAAGATAAATTTTTAGTTACTCAACTCATTGAAAAAAAATTTTTAAACATAAAGTATTATAAACAAACAACTATGTTTAGTAATAATTGATTTCATGCTAAAAATTGAATGAGGTTAAATTGCAGAGAATCTTCTTCTCAAGATAATAATCCATCAATAAAATTGTGTCATTTTAAAAAATGTTGTAAGACGCGATAAGAAAAAAAGTTCGATCAAAATCAAAAATTGTTGATTAACAATTTCTTTTAGTTTTAAATTCTTTCATCAAAAATAATCATCTCTCGATTAAGCGAAACCATCAGAAATAAGATTACGTATTTTAAAAGTATAGTTAGTTTTTTTCCCCCGAGACTTTTTTTTTCGTGTCTGTGATACCTTAATCTCTCCCAGCGTGATTAAAAAGTGTCAATATATTTCGTATTGTTTTTATATTATTCGATATACGAGGTTTTAAACCTATAAAAAAATTATGAACTTGTATTTTAAAATTTTCCAATCACTATCGAAGTAGTGAGTTTGTTCATTTTTAATATTCCTACGACGGAGTTCTGTGCATATTTCCGATAAAATTTAGTCCACAATTAAACCACTTACCTTTAAAAATTGTATGCACATAACTAAAAACATTTTTCTATTCTCTTTCTAAGTTATTAAAAAGTATCAGTAATCTTTTTATTACTTTTACATTATATAAATGAAGAAATACATATTGTGACATATTTTCTTCAGGTTCTGTTTGAAAGAAACGGGCGTGCTGTCAAAAGAAAATTAAGAAATCACAAAGGTGCGTGCTCTTAAGTATTGAGAATTATAAAAAATTTTACGGTATATTAGAGGACACCTCCCTACGGTAGGTACTGAAACAATAATACAAAGTAATTGAGAAAACAATGCTTTCTTAACTGTTTTGCACCACTGCGTGTAGAGCTTTACTATGTAGAAACAAACGATAGAGGATTTTTAAAATCAAAATGATAAAAAATCATTTAATTCAAATATATACGCGTGTAGAGCTCTATTGTTTTTAAATTCATTTGTGTAGGGTTTAAAGAATTATTTATCAATTTATTTTGTGTAGAGCTTTACGGTGTAGAATTAAACCGCGTGTTGAGCTCCATTCAAAATATTTTATTCGTTAAATAAATATGATTGAGTAGTGTTCTTGCGTTAAGAGTTTTAACGTGTAATATTTAGTTTTGAAGGATCACTACCGCCCCCTTCAGATGAGCCCTTAATTATGTTATGAAAAGATATTTGATAAAGTCAGTACTTTTCTGTATTTTACATGTTAACTTAACATGAAGCAGGTGTAATTCCTGTTTTTTTTCTTAATCGCATCATTATGCTTTAATAATACTTCCGTGCAAATGGTAAAAAAACATATCTGTTCAAATAAGTCACCTGCCACTTTTTCTATCTGAAATAAAATGCGTGAACGCTCTTTTTTCTGGTTAGGTTTGTGACATCCATAACGTATATCATATTGCAAAACACATGTTCATAAATCTAATCAGCAAGAAGTGTTTTTAAGAATTTTATTTCAGATGCTTTGAGAACAGGGTAGAGGAGACGGTCAGCGGAAGTAACGTTACGATTTTAAATAATGTTTAGTACGTTTCCTGATGACAAATTTTCACAAAGTTTGCGAATTATGCGAAAAATGGCCTTGCAATGGCGCAGTTCAATAATAACTCAATAAGTATGAATATTACTTTCATATTTCAGTATCTTTAATTATTCTGGATTCATTACCAAAGCTTAAAGTTCACCACATGATCACGTAGGCATATTAGAAAATGAACTCACTAGAAACGCGAAAAAATGCAAAATAAACGTGAAATCCTTGTTTAGCCAACGAAAACGTTACTTTTAAGAGGAGAGGGGTTAAAAGACAAAACTACATCTATCAACGAGGGAGGACGCAGATCAAAAGCGACCCAAAATTGGCAACCCCCACAGAAAAAACTGGGAGTTACAAACGTTGCTATTACCCGTTTCACCGATTACCTGCAACATTTCTTACCTCCCAGTTTCTTCTATGCTTATCCCAACTGCAGATACGTCATTCACCGTTTGCGCAGCAGAATAGGGCATTGAGTTAGCCCTTTTTGAGGCCTAAATTGTGATATAGGTCATATATCGATTCGAGGATGTGATTATGTTAGTTTATCATACCTTCCCAATTCGAGACTGAAAAAGTTCATTGTGTTCCTCTGTCAAAACAGGATAAGTCAACCACTGTCTACATCCAACAAGTCTACGAGGATCACGATGGAAAATCATCTAAACAGGATCGCTGTTCTCTTCGCAGCTTACTCGTTTGCTGCTCTGGTTTTAAGCATTACGCCTGGTTTGACTGACGACACTGCCAAGGCCCAGAAAGAATTAAAATCCGACAACGGTGTGCGCATCGATCTCAAGCTAGAAGACTATCGTGGCAAAATGGTCCAACTGGACGGTGACAATACCCAAAAAACAATTGTCTGGCTCGTTGGAGCAGACGGGAAGAGGCGACTGATACCCAACCGGGAAACCTACAAGTGCCTCAAAGGTATCGGGCTGGAAGACCCCATGTCGGTCCGCACCGAAATCCTTGAACGGCTCCCAAACATTGAGAATGCGAGGGCCACTTGCGGCACCAACACGATGAGACCTAACGAGGCTTTACAGCAAGGAAGTTACCTTCAAGCTGGTGTCTACAAACTCCTTCTAACTGATCGCGACCTCGTCCAGACTAAAAACGGGAATCAAGTCTGGTCCACTGGCATAGGAGCAGCTCAACTTATACTCCAAACGGACGGAAATCTCGTCGAATACGACTCCCAATACAAAGCAGTCTGGGCTTCAAGAACAGATGGCAGAACAGCGGGTTTGCTCATCCTCGGAAACGACAGCTCACTCCGTCTGTACGATGACAAAATGAAGCTGGTCTGGCAACCATAATAATAAAACAACCCTGCTGCGCTCGGGAAGTTTTCTGCAGTTTTCCTCTCCCTTGGAAAAATGCCCAAGCAAATGCGAGCGCTTCTGATAAAAATCCGGCTGCAGACGGTACGGGATTCCAAGACCGATATATTTCTCAATTTAATTTCAAATTAGCACTCAGGAACCCAATTTATCTTATAAACGATGTAACTCTAAATCTGAATAAATAAATCAATGTTTAACGAAAATGCTAGTACAATTGACGATCATACCTATACCTCTCAAGATATTTTATTTCAAAGGCACAAATTAAAAATTCACTTTGAATTCTTTACTTTTCAATTCAATTCAATTCAAAAAGCTAACTTTAAGTAAAACTACAACTCCCACACCAAAAAATAAAGAAAAAAAAAACGAAAACTGTTAATCAATTCGTATTCTACTTTGCGTTCCACGAAGCAATGGTTCAATTTTGAATATTAGTATTGTCATTAAGCAGAATTTATCTGAATATAATGAACTTAATAGTATTTGACTCATTTTCCTAGAATTCACTTGAATTGACTACTCTCCAAATCTAAATTAGCGAAAATTTTACTCACTTGATTTAGTACTTAAGTGTTCGAGTAACGAAATAGTGATATTTTAGCATTTTACTAATAAAATGCGTATTAAAAAACCACAAGTTTATTTTACTATAGTCAGTTAGTGAAAATATTGACTAATTCTTGAATGATTTCAGTTACTATTCAATTGAGGCATTCAAGAAATTATTTCTATCGTGAATAAAGTAAGGTAAAATATTATTAAGGCTGTAAATGATTCTCATTTTTTCATTTTGGAGCAATAACATATGAACACCTTATTTTGAGACAACAAAGCCTATTTACAAGTTTCACAAAATAAAATCATGTTGTTGTTTCGTTAAAGTTGGAAATGTAACATAATCGCGTTCTTATAATAAAATTTAAATACTTTATATAACCTTTCATAACTTTAGATACACTATACAGCTTTAAATGAATAATTATACTTTCGCTAAGCAATTAATAATTATCCACTAACGAATGAGTAATTAACATTTTGGACTTATCGAATGAGTAGTTGTATACCTATCATTAGCGATCGACTTCTCTCTTATTGAATTAGTGAAATTTTACTAGTTTACACTTCGATTTACTAAAATTCAATTTGAATTGTCTGCAGAACTTAATCCTTCCTTTGGAATCGAATCGGAGGGCCTATGATAAAGCCACCGAACGCGTCCTCAGGTTGTGGATAGAGGGTCCCTGTACCGAGGGTTTCTGCTGGAAATGGTTACAAAAGTTAATAAGCAGTCGCGGACAATTATCCAGGGGATGGTCCCGAAGGAAAAACCCCCAAGCTAAGGTGTGAAAAACCGTGCCAAAAGCTGAATGATACCTGGGTGAGGTGTCCTTACGGTGTCTTTGGGATACCGGGCGACCTCATAGAGTATGCAGCCTTACCCTTGCATGTGATGCTCTGTAAGAGTGGACGAACCCTTTCCCTAGCTGCTCGTGGGAACAACTATGACAACACCAAACTCAGTTGTGAATGCGGTTCAAAATGATCGAACGTGCAGAGCACCCGACAGTGGGATCGACTTAAAGATGACTTGCTGGATTGCTATGATGCCAGAAACACCCAGATCTTTCGCGCGTTTCGCAACAGAGGTTGAAGAACCGCGCCGACAACCGACGCCGACGCCGACGACAGGATATATAAGCGGAACGCTTCCCCATCCGCTGCAAGAATAAGCCGCAGACAGAGAAGTGGAAGCGACATTAAGACCAACCGCGGAAATCAGCCATCTCCTGAGAAATGACGACGATTTCAGGACGAAGAGAAACATCAACATCCAGGTTCCTCTTAAGCCCCAAGATCTGGCTGAAATAAATGACGCCCTTCGTGAGGATCTCTCGGAGGAGTCCGACCTCTGGACCATCACTTGTTTAGTTTATTATGCGGCGAGAGCTTTAGCACATTCAAATTGAAGGGTAAAGCCAACGATAGATCAAAAGACCAAAAGGCGCTTGTATCAACTGAACAAAAAGATTGGCTGGGCTAGACAGAACGCGTTCCGTATTCAATGTATGATTGACTTCATAACATCGGGTAAGCCTCTTATGGTAAGGGTCCAAAACTTCGCTCACGAACTAACGATCCACCATCACACATTGAACAACTCAAAGCTGCTGAATATCAAGCAAAACATTGTTGACAAAATACGAGTGTTATCTGAAGCTAAGAGGTGAATACAGAAGAAGGAGGGATGGGTCAGGGAGAATCAACAGCTTCTCGCTGACCCATCGCTCCTCTTCAGCGATCCCCTTGTTTCTGTTAATAATCCGCCTACGTTCGAGCAGATAAAGACTTTTTGAAGGATGATTAACGGAGTTCAACACCCATTGAATGAAGACACTGAGAACATCACGCGTTTCAGGGAGCTGTGCGACAACTTCATAAAGTCCGAGGAACAATGTCTACCAATCACTGCCGAAGACGTAAAGGAAGCACTGAGGGGCCCATTCCGCAGTGGTTGGTGTAAGGAGGCACTGTACTCCTACCGAAGAAAGGTGACTTGTCCAACCCAGTAGAGAGATTTATGAACAACGTGGACCGATAAGAGGCGTGGCCGGCTGATGGAAGAACCAGCTAATCGACAGAAGCCTTTTACAAAGACGCTGCAACCTACAAAGGCACTGTCGATGACCTGGATTGATAACCAAAAAACTTTCCATTCAACTTTCCATAGACATATTATCTATCTGTTGGAAAGCTTGAAGGTTCATCTACACATAGTGGGACGCATAGAGAGATTGATGCCCCTTTGCAAAATCAGATTTACTATCTCTTCTGGAAAACATCGTGTGACAACTAACAGCGTCACCTTCCAGAGAGGCGTCTTTCCAGGCAACACCTTCATCTCCTCTTTTGCACCATACTAATCTAATAATCGTGAGCATAAGGTCACTCATATAATTCATATGGATGACTTGAAGGTCTACACTTCTGGGACACAGCATCTCAAAGATGCTCTAAAGATCGTCGAGAGGTACATACGAGAAATTGGTATGAACTTCGGATTGGACAAGTGAGCCAAGATTAATTTGGAGCGAGGACGACTTGCTAGCGTTAGTGACGACCCTAAAACTCGTGGGCAAGAGCGCTATTACCTATTAGACACCTTGGCGCTGGAGAGACCTACCTACTTAGACGTACCAGAGAGCCGCATTCAGGATATAATATCAGTGAAGGAGGCTCTCAGAAGTGGATACAAGCGCCTCCTTCGACAGAGTTGGTCTTCCAATCTGTCAGCACTGAACAAGATATGCTTTTAAAATGGTTAATGTTAGCCACTTCTAAACTTTGAAAATTACGTATCGGCAGAAACAAATTTCTAACCATAACACGACTTTACTGCTCCAGTTTTTCAAGCACACCTTTTTGAGCTTAATGAAATTAAGAAGAATTTTGCGCTAATAAATTATACTCTATGAACAACTTAATATTGCGTTGCAAGTAAAAGTTATCATACATTTAGAGCCGAAATCTCCTAACAGTAATTGTGGAAAAAATATCCTAACCATAACAAGAACTTGTAATAATCGGCCGAATCAAGGTAACACCAATTTTTTATTTTTCAGTACTATATATTTCAAGAAAAAAGCAACATATTTTCAGGGCCATTCGTGTGCTGTCAAAATTGTGAGTTATAGGAAAAAAATCAACGATATATCATATAAATGAGTTTCTTTCGTCACCTGAAGGTTCTAGCCTTCGCGCTCCGACGTACTTGATCGTTGCGCTCCGCGCTTTGGAACATGTGGATCTCGCGCTTCGCGCTCAGTGTTATATGTTCTTCATATACAAATTACTAAATTTGTTTTTGATTTCCAATGAAAAAGGAAATTTATTTACTTAAGGCTCTACCGGCCTCAAGGAATACATTCTCATCCTAATATTCACGATTCGCGCTCGATTTTCTGCGCTCACCATATAATATGAACAAATAAATAGTTAAAAATACGATTAAAAAATTATATTGATGATTAGCGATTGGTTCTATAAAGAAATGTTTAACGACAATTTGATTTCACCTTTTAAAAGCACAAATTCTACTCTTCTGACTCTTTCATATCTCGCGTCAATTGGCTCGAAAATTGAAATTAAAATATTCCAATACCATTTTCAAGGTTCTTGGAGAACAAATTATGCCTCCTACCAAAGAATGTTCAGAAGAAAGCTTACAGTTTTTCATAAAAGCAACACTTTTAGTATCTTAACTTTTTTTGGTATCTCACGTTATTTGGCTCATAATTAGAATTTTCTATTTTCGAATAAAATTCAGAAAGTTGTTATGACAATCTTGTAGGGCTTTCAAAAAGCAACGTTATTATTGTTCTAGCTTTTTTCATATCGTGCATTTTTTGCCTTAAAATTTTCATTTTCATTTTTTTTCTTATTTTGTAAATGCTATAACTCTGATAATATTCTTTTTATCGAAAAAAGTCGACAAGATGAATTGTTCGACTTTCTGAGTACCATGACGAACCGTACATATAATTTGTAAGTCGTGCTCGCAGCCAGACATACATACAGACATACATACAGCCATACATACATACATACATACATACATACATGCATACATACGCCCTAGTCCCTTGGGGGACTAGTCTCCCAAAGTCGAAATCTAGAAATGTAAAACATGTTCGATTCTATTGAAAAATTTAATTTTCAAGTTCAAAAACGGAGTTACACGGTTAGTTTTCCCCAATAACAGCATCTTTTCAGGTGGAAAATTTCTTAAATAATTTTTATCTGACTCCTTGGGGAGATCCTAGTCCCTTGGGGGACTAGTCTCCCATAGCCAAAACCTAGAAATGTAAAATTTGTTCGATTCTATTACAAAATTCAATTTCTAAGTTTAAAAACGGAGATACACGGTTAGTCTTCTCCAATCACAGTAGTCTTCCGTAGGTGGAAAATTTTTCAAATAATTTTTGTCTGACTCCTTGGGGGGATCCTAGTCCCTTGGGGGACTAGTCTTCGACATTCGAAATCTAGAAATGTGAAACTTGTTTGGTTCTATTACAAAATGTGGTTTTCAAGTTCAAAAACAGAGTTACAGGGTTAGTTTTCCCCAATTACAGCATCTTCCGCATTTGGAAAATTTCTCAAATAATTTTCATCTGATTTCTTGGGGGGACCCTAGTCCCTTGGAGGGCCTAGTCTCCCATAGTCGAAATCTAGGAATCTGAAACGTGTTCGATTCTATTACAAAATTTAATTTTCAAGTTAAAAAACGGAGTTACACGGTAAGTTTTCCCCAATTACAGCATCTTCCGCAGGTGAAAAATCTCTTGAATAGATTTTATCTGACTCCTTGGGGAGATCCTAGTCCCTTGGGAGACTGGTCTCACGTAGCCGAAATCTAAAAGTGTAAAACTTGTTCGATTCTATTACAAAATTTAATTTCTAAGTTCAAAAACGGAGATACACGGTTAGTCTTCTCCAATCACAGTAGTCTTCCGTAGGTGGAAAATTTTTCAAATAATTTTTATCTGACTTCTTGGGGGAACCCTAGTCCCGTGGGGGACTTGTCTTCGACATGCGAAATCTAGAAATGTGAAACTTTTTCGGTTCTATTACAAAATTTGATTTATAAGTTCAAAAACAGAGATATATGGTTAGTTTCCCCCAATGACAGTGGTCTTCCGCAGGTGGAAAATTTTTCAAATAATTTTTGTCTGACTCCTTGGAGGGATCCTAATGCCTTGGGGGACTTGTCTTCGACAGTCGAAATCTAGAAATGTGAAACTTTGGGTTCTATTACAAAATTTGATTTGTATGTTCAAAAACAGAGATACACGGTTAGTTTCCCCCAATGACAGTAGTCTTCCGCAGGTGCGAAATTTTTCAAATAATTTTCATCTGACTTCTTGGGGGAACCCTAGTGCCTTGGGGGACTAGTCTCCCATAGTCGAAATCTAGAAATGTAAAACATGTTCGATTCTATTAAAAAATTTAATTTTCAAGTTCAATAACGAAGTTACACGGTTAGTTTTCCCCAATTACAGCATCTTCCGCAGGTGGAAAATTTCTTAAATAATTTTTATCTGACTCCTTGGGGATATCCTAGTCCCTTTGGGGACTAGTCTCCCATAGCCAAAACCTAGAAATGTAAAACTTTTCCGATTCTATTACAAAATTCAATTTCTAAATTTAAAAACGCAAATACACGGTTAGTCTTTTCCAATCACAGTAGTCTTCCGTAGTTGGAAAATTTTTCAAATAATTTTTATCTGACTCCTTGGGGGGATTCCAGTCCCGTGGGGGACTTGTCTTCGACATTCGAAGTCTAGAAATGTGAAACTTTTTCGGTTCTATTACAAAATTTTATTTGTAAGTTCAAAAACAGAGGTACACGGTTAGTTTTCCCCAATGACAGTGGTCTTCCGCAGGTGAAAAATTTCTCAAATACTTTTCATTTGACTTCTTGGGGGGACCCTAGTCCCTTGGGGGACTAGTCTTCCATAGTCGACATCTAGAAATGTAAAACTTTCGGTTCTATTACGAAATTTGATTTGTAAGTTCAAAAACAGAGATACACGGTTAGTTTCCCCCAATGACAGTGGTCTTCCGCAGGTGGGAAATTTCTCAAATAATTTTCATCTGACTTCTTGAGGGGACCCTAGTCCCTTGGGGGACTAGTCTCTTATATCCGAAATCTAGAAATGTCAATCTTGTTTGATTCTATTACAAAATTTAATTTCTGAGTTCAAAAACGGAGATACACGGTTAGTCTTCTCCAATCACAGTAGTTTTCCGTAGGTGGAGAATTTTTCAAATAATTTTTATCTGACTCCTTGGGGGGATCCTAGTCCCGTGGGGGGCTTGTCTTCGACTTTCGAAATCTAGAAATGTGAAACATTTTCGGTTCTATTACAAAATTTGATTTGTAAGTTCAAAAACAAAGGTACACGGTTAGTTTCCCCCAAATGACAGTGGTCTTCCGCAGGTGAAAAATTTCTCAAATAATTTTCATCTGACTTCTTGGGGGGACTAGTCTTCCATAGTCGAAATCTAGAAATGTAAAACTTGTTCGATTCTATTACGAAAATTAATTTGTAAGTTCAAAAACGGAAATACACGGTTAGTCTTCTCCAATTACAGTAGTCTTTCGTAGGTGGAAAATTTTTCAAATAATTTTTATCTGACTCCTTGGGGGGATCCTAGTCCCTTGGAGGACTTGTCTTCCACAGTCAAAATTTAGAAATATGAAACTTTTTCGGTTCTATTACAGAATTTGATGTAAGTTCAAAAACAGAGATACACGGTTAATTTCCCCTAATGACAGTGGTCTTCCGCTGGTGGAAAATTTCTCAAATAATTTTCATCTGACTTCTTTGGGGGACTAGTCTTCGACATTCGAAATCTAGAAATGTAAAACTTGTTTGATTCTATTACAAAATTTAATTTCTGAGTTCAAGAACGAAGATACACGGTTAGTCTTCTCCAATCACAGTAGTCTTCCGTCGGTGGAAAATTTTTCAAATAAATTTTATCTGACTCCTTGGGAGGATCCTAGTCCCTTGGGGGACTAGTCTTCGACATTCGAAATCTAGAAATGTGAAACTTTTTCGGTTCTATTACAAAATTTAATTTGTAAGTTCAGAAATGGAGATACACGGTTAGTTTTCCCCAATTGTTACAGCATCTTCCGCAGGTGGAAAATTTCTTAAATAATTTTTATCTGACTCCTTGGGGAGATCCTTGTCCCTTGGGGAACTAGTCTCCCATATCCGAAATCTAGAAATGTAAAACTTGTTTGATTCTATGATAAAATTTAATTTTGAAATTCGAAAACGGAGATACACGGTTAGTTTTCTCCAATTACTGTGGTCTTCCGCAAGTCGAAAATTTTTCAAATAATGTTTACCTAATTTCTTCGGGAGTAGTTTTCGATAGCCGAAGTCTAGCCATGTGAAATTTGTTTGGTTCCATTATTGGATTTTATTTCTAAGTTGAAAGACGGGAATATACGGTTAGTTTTTTCCAATTACAGTGGTATTTCCCAAGTCGAAAATTTTTAAAATAATTTTTATCTAACACTTCAGGGGACTAGTTTTTGACAGCTAAAAGCTGAAAATGTGAAGCCTGATCGGTTCTATTATAAAATTTAATTTTTAACTTCAAAAACGGAGTTACACTGTTGGTTTTCTCCAATCACCTTGGTCTTCCGCAAGTCGAAAATTTTTAAAAATATTTTCATCTGTCTCCTTGGAGAACTAGTTTTTGATAGCCGAAGGCAAGAAACGTAAAACTTGTTCGTTCCTAGTACATAATTCAATTTCTGAATTGAGAAACGAAGATACATGGTTAGTTTTCTCCAATGACTGTGGTCTCCTCCGGGTCGAAGATTCCTCAAATAATTTTTATCTGACTCCCGGGGGAACAATTTTCGATAGCCGAAGTCTAGAAATGTGGAACTTGTTTGCCTTTTTAAGGAAATTAACATCTTTTGAAAAAAAAACTGTTCTTTTTTTGCCTTTGAAGAGTTTTTGTTCGTCTGAAACTTCAGCTCAATATCGTAATTGAAAAATAAACTTAAAAACAAACTTTACTTGAGAACTCACTAAACATAATCATATGCAACAATTTCATTCCCGTTGTGTATGTATACTTGCGAAAGTAAAAGATTTGATTGATTGTTGTAAAAATGTCTTGTGAACTACATTTCAAAAGTAACTGAGAAAGTAACGATTTTTGTAGTTACTGTTACTGAAAACAACGTAACTAGTTTCCAATTCGTTACTTATTCACAAAAGTAACTTCGTTACCAAAAAAAAGTAACTAGTTACTTCCCATTACTGAATATATTACATAAATGCTCAATTAACACTATGCGATTACAGCTTCGAACGAAAAAAAATCCTTAAAAATGTGAATATTTCGTCGCGGAGTTTCATCAAAATTATAATTGCCTTGTTTTCCTCTCATTCAGAATATCGTATGTGCATTCACAAAGAAAATTTTTTTAAAAATATTGAATCTCGAGCAGAATTCTTCTTTTTTTAATCTCGGCTTCACTCAGACGAGATTTTTTATCGCAAATCACGTGGAGGCCTAAAAATAAAAATAAGTTTTTACTCACAGTCAGTAACTACCTAATCAGTTAAATATTCATGCCACGTACTGCACAAATTACTAAAAACCGATTTTCATATCTTAGTTCAACATGACCTAACTAAGAAATTTTTCATTATTTTAATTAGTGTCACTTTTTGAAAAAATATTACGCCTACATAACTTGCATACATACATTATTCTTTGATTTTAAGAAAAGTTTATTCACGAATCATTTAAAAATTTGAATACGTCTGTCGCTTCTTATTAAGAATTAATCACTTCTATAATACAGATCTGGTAAACCCTTTTATCCCTAAAGTTCATCATATACAATGCAAATTATATAAAATTCCTTGCAAAAACTTATTGTAGTAAAAATTTTTCTATACAATGATAGATAAAAAAATTGACCAAGTAATTTTATGAAATAAGTAAAAGACACATTACTTCAAATAAATACGAGTATTGAAAAATGAGTTTGAAAACGATTATATTTGTATGATATAAAATATAATGTATTCAAAAAATGTTTCTTGCTTTTCTCTTTTGTTGGTCTACCGGGTTTGCGTATTAACACTATTGAAGTATTAAAATACATATTATACTACCCTACAGTCTGTGAAAAAAGTATTCTGTATTCAATATCATTCTTTATACAAGAGTATTCTATATTCTGTCTGTATTCGAAGAATGGAATATATCAAAGTAGAGCAGCTATAACAGAAATGGTAGAGAATAGTAAAGAATAAAACAAAAATTAATTAAATAAAAATATTCTCGAAGTGCACACTTTACGAGACATTCAGTTTTCTTTTATATCAAGGACAGTCATAATATATTTGGGTAAATGTTACGCATATGACCGCGAAACAATGTTTCTACATCTTGTGGATTTTGTGTCAACATTTCTAGGAATATGCCAAAAATTATTACAGGACAATTTTCTTATCTTAGATAAACATGAACTCTTTAAGAATAATTTATTCCTTATTTGGATCCCAAAATTCGTCGTGTAATCTTATCGTTTTCAGCAACCCAAACCAGATTTGGTAATACCTACTTTTATTTGCAAGCAAGACATTTTATAACTTATTATTCACGCCGAAATATGCCTTCGAGTCAAAAAAATATTTACGAGAGGAAGAGCTGTTTCTTCTTCTAAACCGAATTACCATTTCTCTAGAAACTATCTTACTTGCGGAAAATAATGAGTCGAACTATGCTTAATTCACAAGTCATCAAAAACATATTTGCTGGATTTCAAAAAATCTGTGTTTTGTTATAGGGCCAAAAACATTACGATTCACTCAAATAAATTTTGTAAATTATAATTTACTCTGCTTTTTTATGCTTTTCTCACTATATTAACCACTTTTTGGCAAAATAAGGATATCAAGGGCCAAAAATTGTTAATGCGGATTCCGATACGATTTTTTGCGGGAAAAACAAATCTGTAACTTTAAAAAACTTAAACTAAAATTAACTTTAACTTTCAAATTTATCTGGCGGCGGATGAATTTTATTTTCGTGAGGATTCTAAAGTTAGTTATTATTTCTAAAGTAAAATTAATCCAAATGATCTCTACAAGATGAAACAGGCTAAACTACAAAATTGTGTGAAATTCTTCTTCTACTTTTTGTAGAGTTTTCAACGAAAATGACGAATGAGGTTTTTGAAAATAAAATACTCATTTTTTGGAAAAATCTGCCAAGAATCCAAGTGATGTATTTGAGTAAAAAGAGTACATTGTATGCCTGCCTGTCTGCATATTGTACGTATGATGAAGTAAAAATACACAAACAGAAAATATTCGAATAAAATATACATTTTATTTAAAATAAACCGACTTGGGGGACATCTTAATATAATATCATTTTGAACTCTACCGAAAATCAGGGGTCACTTTGACACCAAAAGAAACACTTTGTAGGGGTGCGATTTGAGAAAAAAAAATAA
>JAUMHM010060580.1:0-14540 GCA_032362435.1 Melikaiella ostensackeni
AAATTGACGAATAAATGAATATTTTTCGAAAAAAATGAAAAGTCACCTTATTTTTTGATCACACCTCGTATATATATTTCAAAAAACCTGGTCAAACAAGCAGCGCAGGTTCCTCCTGGGAGCGACTGCCATCCAGGGAAATGACACTGGCTCCCAGTAAAACCGCAATAAATTACACTTATGGCCACGCCTCACAACCGCGAAATGGATAACCACATGGTACGATGGAATCACGATGGAGGGCCGGCGAAACCCTCGCGAGGCTTGAGGAGACGGAGCGACCCAAGCATCCACCTCGCAAGTGCCTTGGTATTTTCGGAGAACATTTTTTTCCTGGAAGGAATGTACGTATTACACCAGATCGACGAGGCCCACATTTCTGCATGTCAAAATAGCCTGTCTTGCATAAAACAATTTTTATTCTTCCAAATTATCGTTTCCCATCATTTGTATTTGTTTCAGTTTTTGTATCACCTGACTTCTATTGTCGCGAATGACCATTTGGCCTATTTTTTTTCAAAATTAACATTTATCATCATTTATAATTCTTTGCATTTCAATTGTTGCTTATTGTTAAAAAGCCTGTTTTTTACGAAGAGAGAGATAAGGATTTATTGACTATGGGAGATGTGAGGAGGTGTTGTTCACTGATTTAAATTATTGTTTCAATTAATGAACAACAGTATTTATTCAAATGAGTTTAAATGTAATTTTGATAAGACGGCATTAATAACTGTATTAATTACACTTAGTTGAAGTGTAATTGTGATAAGATGGCATGCGCGAAAAATCCGACATAGATCTTACTCGGTGCCCGGTCTCTGGCTTACTGATTTTAGTGAATCAAAAAATCAAGCGCAGAGAGATAAACTTCCTTAATTTGTGAAAATTGGTTTTTAGAAAAATATTCTATTTTCTTTTTTTCTACAGCAGAGTACATCAATCTTGCTTTCAAGTCAAGCTCTACTAAACGTTGCCATTTTTCTTCTACTAATTTTAAATGACCTCTAATAGTAGTTTCGTTGCGTTCATTTTATAATTAACTTCGGTGCGAGAAATTGCTTCATACAACGCGACCATCTCAGTACTTAATTCGTCCATTTTATCAAAATTTTACAAATTTAGCTTTCCTTAAATTTTAACAATAATGATAACAAATCGAGATTCGCAATGCGCGCAAGTTTAGGCTGTAGAAATGAAGAGACTTCAAACAATAAAGCTTTAACCTATCTGATTTCCTGTTGAACATCCAAAGTCGGTTGACATGTAGTAGAGCCTTGTGTTTGTTGACGTAAGCAGGTGCTCATAGAGTTTTCTGTCAAAGGGTTGACAAGAAGCTTGGCCAGAAAGTGACAGATTGATAACGCATGACAGATTGATAACGCATTGATAAGCAATTGTACTGAAGTCAATCGTAGAAAGACAATCCAATGTCAATGTGAAGAATTCAAAGAGTCAGTTCAACAGGCAGAAGTGAACAAATTC
Organism: Melikaiella ostensackeni; assembly: GCA_032362435.1. Taxonomy (NCBI): domain Eukaryota; kingdom Metazoa; phylum Arthropoda; class Insecta; order Hymenoptera; family Cynipidae; genus Melikaiella; species Melikaiella ostensackeni. The sequence continues at coordinate 1,486 of JAUMHM010060580.1, forward strand.
ACTAGAATATTTTGAGAAAGTAAACGCGCACCATGTATTCAAATTAACTGTCGCGCCGCCATTTTTGACATTTCAAGATTTCACTGTCTTTTGCACTTTTTTAGCACCATTTCACCTGTCCAGCGAACCACAAACACTCCACATCATCCCGAACGAGCTCCCAAATGTTAAATAGCCTGTTTTTTATGAAGAGAGAGATAAGGATCCATTGACTATGGGAGATGTGAGGAGGTCTTGTTCACTGATTTTAATCATTGTTTCAATTAATGAATAATAGTATTTATTCAACTGAGCTTAAATGTAATTTTGATGAGACGGCATTAATAACTGTATAAATTACACTTAGTTGAAGTGTAATTGTGATAAGACGGCGTGCGCGGAAAATCCGACGTAGATCTTACTCGGTGCCCGGTCTCTGGCTTACTGATTTTAGTGAATCGAGTCGTTACGTGAATCTGGCTTAATTAATTATCACAAGCTTATAAGTATCGTTAACCTATACACGCACAATGTATACAGCTCATCGCACACTCATCGCCAAGATACTTATATTAATTTTGACGCGTTCTCAACACTTATTTTGATTTTCCAATTCGCGATTTTCCCTAATTTTGAATTTTCCGAATAACTGTTTCCCTGATTTTTAGATGATTTAAATTTTTCGAAATCATCATTTTCGCTAATTTAAATTTTTCCGAATTATTATTGGTCATAACTTGTATTTTTCCAATTAACCATTTGTGACAGTTTTAATTGTCCGAATTATTATGTACCCCAGTCATAAATTTTTGAAATTACAGTTTTCCGTAATTTTAATTTTTCTGAATTATCATTTGTCTTATATTTCATTCTTTCAAGTGAACATGTAGGCTCGGTTTAAATTTTTCTACTTTCCATCTTGCCTAATTGTTACTTTTTTAAATTGCCATTCGTCTCAATCTGTGTTTCTCTAAATTATTGTTAGTCATAATTTTTCGAATTTTCATTCTTCTTAACCCTCCGTCACACAGATTTTTTTGCTGCTTCCGTCACACAGGTGGGTCTTTCATGTCCAGTTGTTCTTTTTTTCATCTTAAAAGCTTCAAAAACATCTGTAAAAATTCATGTATAATCCTCGGAGCTTCTACTACACGCTCCAATTGTTTTTAGAATTAAATATGTCACTTTCTTCAAAATAATAATCTAAATATAAACAAAAACTTGAGAAAATGGAAATTTTGTTGAAAAATTCATAACCTTGCAATAGTACTCTAGGTTTTCAAAGATCAAATAATGAACTGTCAGAAAAATATAGTCCTATGTGTTCCAGTTCCAAAAAGTATATTTGTGTGCACACTTGAAAATTGGGTAATTTCTTGTGATTCATGCGTATAATAAATGAATGAAAAATCTACTTTTCTCACAAATCATCATTTTTGTTAATTTCATTTTTTTGGAATTGCTGTGTTTCCTGATTTTTATTTTTCTGAATTCCATTTTTCCTAATCTTTGTTTCCGTGAAGTACTCATTGTCATAATTTTTCTTATTTATCCGATTTACCATTAGCTTAAATTTTTATTTGTTTGAAATATTATTTTTCGTAATGTTTGATTCTCCTGAATTAAAATTTGTTGTAATTTTTTACAAAATGTTTAAGTAGTTACAAAAGCAAGAGTCAGTAATGGCTATTTTCTGAGCCCATGTTTGGAATGTGTGAAAATATGAAAATGCAAAAACGTTTGAATGAATTTGTTGACTATCAGTTTGTGTATGTGATTGTGTGTGAGTACTAGTCCGACCATCTTCGATGAGAAGTCAGTGTGCAAATTAATGAGCACCGCGTAGGCCATGATAGGCTCATGAACCTCAGTTCAAAACTTTTATTAATTAAAATTTAGGATGTGTGAAATTGTTTTTGTGAACTATTAAAAGCAACTCGTTAAAAGGATAATAATAGAGTAATTCTTCATATGCCTTACTGCCAAAATGTCATCATCTTCTCTACAATTTTTTCCCGCTGGAATCCGTGCATGCCAAGTTATTAAATATATGATTTTTCTAGCTAGTTAATAACTAAATTTACTAACATTTTTGGTCCTTCGAGCCGGATACGGGAGCGTGAAGAAGAATTAACTCAAAAAGTGGAAAAATTGGCTTCAAAAAATCGAGTTAGAAAAGTTCGCGAGGGCAAACTGTCGAGAAAACCAGTATGGCGTCGGCAGTCGTTACATTTGAAATTCAAGTACGGTGTTCGTTAAATTGACTTGGACTTGGATTATTGGTGTGGGAAATTGTTCTCATAATTTTGTGGCCTCTTTTTATTTGTTGAATATAGTGTCATATACTCAACAAAGAATTCCGAACAGTGCAGTAATCGAAAGTTTAAGTGGAGAAAGCCATTCGAAGTGAGACATATCACTGTTTGTGTGTGTTGCGTGTGTGAATGACGTCAAACGTACGCAAGGTAAGCCACGACTATGTTTATTGTAAAGCATGATTGCATCTCTCATTACTGCTAGCTGATTGTCATCCATCTCATTAGGTCTGAGCAAGAGAATGTTATCTTCAAGTGCTTCTATTATTATGCCTTCATCGATTTCCTACAGCTGCCAGTTTCCAGTCCAATTAGCTGTTAATAGCTGTCCTTATACTTCTTCGTGCTCATATGGAGACTTTAAGTTTCATCTTTGCAACGAAGATTGTCTTCAAGGCAATTCTTACGATGTTCAACTTCACACTCTATGAAGTTTTCAGCTGTCACCCTCGCATTTCGCTGGGACAGTCTTATTATGATTAATAAACACGTAGGGTTGCTTTTTTTATTCTTTTATATTTATATTTTAAGAGCATCAGTATTACTATGATACAAAAGTAGCATACTATATCTTTTACCGTTACGGCTGCTTGTACGCCAAAGGATTATTGTTTACCTGAATGTTTAAAAATCCAGCTGAATATATTCTCTTCAGCTAAATTTGAATTTTATACTTAATTCTAGCTTATTATTGCTAGTATTTCTGCATAATATTCTCTCAAATCATTATGTCTAAAATGGATACATTATGTATCGAGCTTGTTTCATTGCACGAAGCTATTATGCGAACAGAAATTAATTTTAAGAAACTCGCGCTCGATAAACGAAACGTCACAACTGTTAGTGGTCGTTTGGATTTGCTAAATGAAAAATGGCATCGACGCTTAGAACTATACTTACAGGCTAGAAAACTCTATACTTCTGAAGAAAAAAAGTCCATAGAATATTTTACTAAAAATCAATTTTTACAAATTGAAGAGGCTTATCTCTCAGCTCTCGATTATTTAAATTCAAAACTCCATACCTTTGTGTCGAATGTGGCGGCAATAGCTAATCAATCTTCGCGAGAAAATGTAACTCGACAAGATGCTAATAATCCTAGGTTACCTAAATTTACGTTGCCTGAATTTTCAGGCAATTATGTTGATTGCGAAAATTGTCGTGATTTGTTTGAGGCTTTGATTGTCAATAACGATTCATTATCTACTGTGTCACGTTTACTCTATCTGAAAACTTCTTTGAAAGGAGATGCTAGCCATGTGATTGAACATGTTACAGTGGCCGATGCGGATTTCACTACTGCTTGGAATACAATTAATCTCCGCTATGACAATAAACGCGCTCTGACCAATGCTCATTTGCAAGCAATTGCGTCTATTCCGAATGTCTCTAATAATGCTGTAGTGGAATTAAGGGCATAACGCGACACTACAAATGAATCTTCAACATGTTTAAAGAATTTAAATCGATCAATTCACCATTGGGATGAAGTCATGGTTTTTTGGACAGTGCGTAAATTGGATATGTCATCTTTGAAGGAATGGAAAATGCATTTGGGATCTGATACTGACTCTCCTACTTTCAAAAAATTAGATGAATTTTTAGCAACACGCATTCGCACTTTGAAAGCGATTCAATTATCAAAATCTAATCTCTCGGAAAAGGGTAAGAATAATAAAGGGTAGTCCGTTAAAGGTCACAACGCCTCTACCAACTCTAAATGTTTATTATGCAAGGAAAGTCATCATTTATTTAAATGTAAACAATTTAGAGAATTATCGATTGATCAACGTAAGGAACTTGCTTTGCGACACCACTGTTGTTTAAACTGACTGACGCCAGGTCATAAACCATTTAATTGTGCCAGCAAGTATATATGTGGTAAATGCCATCGTAAGCATAACACGTTGCTACATTTTGAATTTAAATCTAATCCAAATTTTACTTCCACAACGCCGGCGTTGACAGCACCTAACACGCTCGCGATCAGTTCTCAAGTGGCCGAAACTAGCAATTCGGGAGTAATAATAAATGAGGTATCGGATACCCCTCCCTCACTATCAATAAGGGGAGTCCATCATTCGAATGCGACAGGCTCTATTAATAATGACGTCACCGTTTTTTAAATAATAAACGCGACCTCTCACTTTCTACTTTACTAGCAAACGCCGTTATTATTGTACGAGCCAATAATGGCCAAGTTCTCTTATAGAAAATTGAGACTCATCGCTACTATCCATATAACTGAATACTTCTTCCCTGCTTGACGTTATGCTATTATTAAAAGGCCGCCCCCGTTTTAAATCACTTTCATCACAATTCAGATGAAAGAACGAACGAAAACATTTTCGATGATATACTGCTTCGAAAGACAAATCGACAGCATCATTTATGTTACTCGTCCTTCAACGCTAAATCCAAAATTATCATTGCGCTTCTCAGCTTGCTCCAAAATACTGTCTTTCACAGCAGGTTCAGTGACGTAAGAAACTTGTACACGTATGTCGTAAGGCTTCTTTTTCTGTGCAATACTTCCTACATTCATTATGAACCGAAAGGCGATCTACTTCCTGTATTTTATCCGGTAATCCATCCTGTAATATATTACTAACTTCTTCTATTCTTCGGCGACCTTTCGCAGTTACATTCAGTGTATAACCTTCCCTGCCATTTAATATGATCGGGTGAGGGCAAAAGACACATCCCACATTTAGGTGAGACATTATTTTCCTACAAAGGGAGAAAAAGAAAATAATGAAAATACCGCTGCAAGAACTGTGGGTGTATGCGCACTATAAATGTACTTATTTTTTCTAATTTTATGGTCACTATGCTTTCTTATAGACATTAACTAAATTTGCAACCTCACAGAGGGGGCTTTTCCAATAAGAAATAAAAAATGGAAATTTCCACACTCTTCAAGTAGATGTTTCTGTCTTATTGAAAATCTTATTTCCAAAACATCAGAAAGAGCATCGAATGGTCAATCAATGCGTTATATTCTAAATATTATAAAAGTTTCCTTATATAAACAAAGAAACCAATTTTTTCGAAACTTTATGAATCGCTATTCGTAGATCAACGAAGGTCATCGAAGGTTCGCCAATAGATTATCTGATACGCCTCGTAGACGCGAACAAATATATCAGGTGCAGTACTGCACTATTATATTTTTAATGTCACCCCCAATTTCCTACACACACACACGAGGACATTTATTTCAATTGCATTTCTAAGTATCTGAGGTCGAATCATATTGACATACACGTGAAAAAATTATCTTTAATCAAGAAAATATTTGTGAAAATACGAACGATTCAATATTATCTGTACTCAGGAAAATTTTTCTAGTTTTGAGAAAAATGTAAAGAAACTTGATTTTCCTTAATCAAGTCCATTTTCCGGAATCAAGAAAAACTATCTGACATGGATAAAATATTGTATCATCCGTATTCGTAAAAATATTTTCTAGATTCGATGCTAGTTTTCTTTTCGTGTAATTGCAGTAATTTTAATTGGACTGCTTTCAGTTGTAATTTTCTTAAACCCCGTAAATGTCAGGAAAGTGGATTACAAAATTGACATCATTAAAAAAAGCTCCTTCTATGAGAAAGCAAAAATAGATAAAAATCAAAGCAAAACCTACTTCTTGACTCTATACATTTGAATCGGTAAGAAATGGGTCACCGAATCTAATCAGTAAGTGTTGTCACTGATTCACAAGGCAATCTCACTGATAAAAATAACTGAAGATGGGTCACTGAATAATTAGTAAATATTTCCCTGATAAAAACTGACATCTCAATCATTCAAAATTAGAGAGTGCAAAATTTTGTATCACTGGGGTAAACTTCTTTTATGTAATATAATATGCAGAAAAAATTTATTTTCGAGCATTCATTACAATATTTGGGACAATATCTAATACAATTGGAAGAAATTTTATCGAAACATTATGAATAGGAAATGTGCTAGGACGAAATTTATTTTCTGCGTTATTGAAAACATGTCTTTGTTATTAATATGTTCAACAATTAAGGGTACTATTCGCCATTGAAATGATTTTTTTGATGAGGGCCCTGTCAGGCTCTAATAAGGAATCCCATACTTCGTATAGGTATGGCAAATCTATCTATATCTAATAGGGCTCTTCAACCAGAATTCCTAGTAAAGGAAAAACTGGTGGGGGCCCTATCAGGCTCTAGTGAACAATTTCTTGCTTTGCATAGGCAAGGAAAATCCATCCAGTAAATGTTAAATTGAAATATACTGCACTTGGATTAGAAATAGTCGCAAGTATTTGAAAATTGAAGTACATTCGAATTTAGAATTTCCGTCTGAACTCTGCACGCCACAGGCGACGCACATTGACTACTGTTGACAGATAAAAATCTTTAACATTTGACTAATTATTTATAAAAGTTCTGAGTCTGGATGCACATCGCGAATATAAAAATATATCATGATTTTAGTAAAGGCGTCATATTTATAAATACTGAAATAATGATTTTCCAATGATAAAGATTCGAACGTGATGCGAAAAATCTGTATATGATTTACAGGGCTCTCTTAGGGCAAATCTTACCGGATATTATTTGGAATTGTTTGTAAACCTACATGTACTAGATTTACTTATACTAGATCGGATTTACATATTATTAGACAATTTCTAATAATATGTCAATCTAATCTAGTTTGAATGAATAAATACCCTCATAGGAGCCTCGCATAGGCCCCTAGTTTAGTTAGGTTGGGGAAGGGTGACCCCCACCAGAACACTGCTACAAAGTCTAGTAGAGCCCACATTGACAAAAGTGTTACGTTATCGATGAGGTCCCGACTAGTTTTCCCCGCTAGAGCCCAAATATAAACATGGAAACCTCGTTAGAGTCCCACTAGAGCCCTTTCGACATTTTTGCACGGATTGTCATCCTAAAATGAGAAACATCGTGAGGAGGCTTTTAAAATATCGCACGTTTTCATTGTTTGAGTACAGTCTTTTTTTAACCTTGGCTTGAGAATAGGCCTCAAAGTTTCTTTGATTCAAGCTAAAGAAACTGCAGGTTCGACATATTCAATTTTTTTCAAAAAAAGTGTGCATTTAACTAAATACGAAAAAAAGGTTTTTGCACATTCTCCAAAAATTGTAAATGGAACGAAAAATTGGTTTTATTATTTATAATTTTGAATCACTGTTCGTTTCCTTACATACACTCAGAAAAAACATTTTCTTCAACCAAAAAAACGGTTTTCTTGGATATATATGATAATATTATTTGGATAAAACAAATTTTGGTAGATTCAACGAAATATTTGATTGCCTGAACCACATTTTTTTGCTGAGACAACCAAATACTCCATCTACCATAAAATTTGTTTAAAACTACCAACAAATTTGGTTGGTTCACCCAAATGTCACGTTACCCATATAACAACCATATTCTATGATTGAACCAACAAAATCGTTTTCTGAGTGCACAAAAATTTGCCATAATTTCTTAGCCAATAGAACATTTGTTTTGAATTCTTCAAAAAGTGCTGAAGCCCTTCGTCGAATCTGTCGTTGTTTGTAAGAAAAATTTAAAAATTTAATTTTTCAAAATCAAAGTTTTCTTGACCAGAAAAACAGTTTGGCTCGCATGAAACTTACAAGATCTTATCGTTATTTGAGCACCTACTCAGCAGGAAGATTCGAGCAAAAAAGTGAGGTTTTTGAGAAAATCGACTTTTGATATTTATCAAAAAACTGATTTCATTATGTTAATTTTTAACATTTTCTTAATTTTCCGGCGGAATTTTAAAGAAGACAATGAACCCTACAAGAGTCGGGGAAGGAAACACTTTTGTACATCCATTGTACATTTGTCTCTAATCAGCCGGAAAAGCGGATAGTCTCAAAGTCTATTTTTGGTTTGTAAACTGTTTGAGTGTTTTTTTCAGTACAAAGAACATTTTTATAAAAAAATAGATTTCATTTCGATCTTGAAGAAATTAAATATCTCAATTAGGTCAAAACTTATAAAGGTTTTAATAAACAGTTTGCATTTTTGTTAACAATCCAGAAATTTCAAGTACTTATGACTCCGAAAGAAGAATTTTTCACTCAAAACGAAAAATACACTCCAGAAGTGAAGTTAGTGAGGCCAAACCTGATTGGTTTGAGGTCACAAGTGAAAGTGCCTAATGCAGTCCAAGTGAAATATTTAAAATATATGAAATTGTACACAATCCCTTCTAAAGACCATATCTTACAAACTATTGAAGCTAGAACATTATTTTTCTTTCAGTTTTACGGGTAATTTTATATACTTCATTCTCACTGTATAATTTTTTCACAGAACCGAGTAATTTCAAGCAAATAACATCTTAAGACTGAGCTCTGTTTTTAAGCCAAGCTTTAACAAGACGGTACTCAAAAAGTTGAAACAGAAGATATTATAAAAGACTACCCAACGATTTGTTTGCAACACATGCATAAGAATGGCGACATTCTGTGTCTATGAAGCGTGCGCAAAGTGCCAGATTCTTTTGCTGTGGAATTAACGTGAGGGTATGTGGTATTCTGCGGGAATGTTCCTGCACGGCAAACTTTTGGAGAAATACCACATTCCAGCACGCTTATCTTACAGTAGAGGAATATGGCACTTCGCGTACACCTTACGAACACGGAATATCACCATTTTTTTGAATTTGTGCAAAAAATATTGTGTATGACACGTGCGAGAAGCTATTCCACTCGTGACGCGTTTATGAAACTCGACTACGGCTTCGCCTCCGTTTCGTGCTACAAACTTCACACTCGTGAAATAGTCAACTTTCCGAACTTGTTACACATTGTACTATTGTCACGTTTGGTTTGGAATAGACGGGAGGCATCCTTAAAAAATGATGGTAGAATTACATTCATTGAGGCAAAACAAGGTGATGAAATGTATTATCTGATATATTATGTAATTGTGCCAACAGGGAGGGGGCAGAATTGGTGATATTACCCTATGTTTTTTTTTAATCGTGTTAGAATAAAATTGTTTTGCACGTTTGATTACATAATCGCTCCAGAGCTACGCCATGCCACGTTATATATACACGGAAATTTTTTAAAACTGCATTTTTGTGTTCGTGGGGTCGAATTATATCTAAATATGTTTAAAAAAGTAAATTTTTAATTCTACGTCACAATAAGCATTCCCCTATAAAGAAGCAATAATATACTATTTTTTATTCGCAACCTTATATCAGCCCGCTGAGTACGGGGTCAAATTCTACGTGTTAATCTGGTGAGACCCTTCCTGAGGAACTCAGGAAGCTCAATAATCTTGTTAAAGGTAGAAGAAAAAAACGTCAGAAATTCAGTACATACAAATGACACCTCCACACTTCTATCTGACCGTTTGCAATCTTCAAAAGAGGAAATTGTTTATATTAAAGTAAGTGTCTATGCAGGTTTTAGCGTGAGACCGCTAGTAATACTAGAGAAAAAAAAATGTGATGCCCGCCTTCGTCCCGAAGGCGGGCATCTTGCACGCTACGTGCCCGACATTTCGCGCCATGATTGAGCGCGCCTATGGCGCGCGGTTACACTCTCGTGCTTCGTGCTCGTTATATCTGCGTGCATTTTGACTTAATTTCAAATATCATAAATAATGTAACTTCAATCTTAAAATGGCATTCGAAATCGATCGAATTTAAAATGTTATAATTAGGATTTGCAAGTCTTTTTGTCGTCTCCTAGCATCATTAACAAAAATTTCATAAACTCTTTCAACAAATTTTGTATTGCGTTTTGAAAATGATCTCAATTTTTGAATGTTGGTTTTATTAAACTGGTTAACGAACTTGACCTTCATTCTGAGACGTTTCAAAAGTGTATCAAAGGCTTATTTGATTCGTTAAATCATTCAAACGCTAGCGTGGCTACAGCATTCAGGTAACTACAGGTAGCTACTGATTCAAGTGAACTAAGGAAGAAAAAGAAAATCTTTAGATATATATTATTATATATACTTGGCTCAAAAGTAGTGCAAAATTTTTTTATGCACAATTTCGGCTAGGGGAAGTAAGAAAAAATCGAAATTATACAAAATTTTCATTCAAGAATGTTTTGAGAAAACCTTTTGTTTTGATTGAGTCAAATGCATACCTTTTTGGAATAAATTGTTTATGATGACTGGACATTGCTATTATCTTTCTGTCATGGAAAACATTTTTTTCTTTTGTGGTTCGAAAATCAAGAATTTAACGATTTTTCACGATTTTGAAATGCTTTACACACCACGAAAATGAAATGTTTTCCATGAAAGCAAAAAAGTACCAATGATTCATCGACTCCAACTGAAAAATTTCAGGTTTGATACATTCAAATTTTTCCCGAAAAGTGAGCATTGAACTCAATCTGAACAAAAATTCTCTGCGCACTTTAAAAAAAATTTCATTTCAACAAAATTTTTTTTTTTAGTTTATACTTTTTTATTACTGGTCACTGGGAAAACTGTACATACCAAAAATTTGCCTTAACTCTTGAATCAACATGAACCTTGTTTTTGAGAATTTTAACAAATTTTAAGGATGTAGTTCCGAATAGCCCTTACCTCCGATTTTTTTTAAAGTCCGCATATTTATGTATTTTGACGCGCTGATTACGAAAATCATAGTAAAATTGGTCAAACCCCTTCCCCTTTCCAGATTTTCGTGGGGGGGGAAGGGCACTCCTTTGTCTATCCACAAAAATAATGTTGGTCGAACCCCTACTCCTTTCTAAAATCTTTTGGAGAGACTTGAATAAAATTGAGTAAGAAAATATAAAACTGCAGTGATTGGTCACAGGAATATTTTTCGGCAGGGGCTAGGTATGAAATTTTCATCTTTATCATCAAATGTCTCAAAAACTTTTATTCGTACAAAAAAGTTGGATGAAACATAAAATGTATATTTTGACAAGGTCTACAACTTTTGTCGAAATATTTTTTTAAAATTTTCAATATTTCTCGAGATAAACGTGAAAACCATGATTTTCATGGGGTTTTTATGGTTTCGACCATGAAAGTCGAATTGGCGCTAATTTTCACTATGATCTTCATAATCAGGGCGTCAAAGCACTTGAGTACACGGAATTTAAAAAAAGTCGGAGTTAAGAGCTATTCGAAACTTTATCCAATTTGAATTTTCACATCCAAAAACCGAATAGTATGTACGAACCGACTTCAAAGTTGTCTCATCTTGTATTATCAGAATTTTCACTCTGTCCTAAAATGCACAGTTCCCCCAAATGTGTGTAATTTCGATATTGAATTATCATGAAAATTTCCATTTTCTTTGCTGAGAATTTCAAAAATGGACAAAAATTTGAAACGATAACAGTTTGATTAAAAAGGCTTGGAACAAACTATCAGAGTTTTTTTTTGCGCATGTGTAACAAGTTTTGCGTGATGAAGACAAAATCGGTAAGATGATGATTGTTTGACTTTTGTGAATAAGGTATGGAGTACAGGTACGTTTTATATAGAATATAATTTATTTTAAAACTGTACACAAAATACATATTTTCACATATTTCTGGTTAAAAATTATTATAACTAGAACATACCATACCTCATAGATTTCAAGACACTGAAAAACATTTTCGAGAAGGATTGGCAAAATCCTGTAAGTTCACAAGCAAAATGAAACTGCACAAGCTACGAGAGAAAACGACTTAACACTGATGATGCACAATTACTACTGACTAGGCCAGTCAACGAGGAACAAATAAGACCCCAACATAGAATTAAAACCGAACAAGCTGAATTTTTTCTGGATGCCTTCTTGATGGTATGCTGAACCACCAAAAAAATTCAGTAACTGTAAACCTTGAGCTCTTTCTATAACAATGCAAAATAGCGGCAAAAATCATATTTGTCAAGTTTTCTCTTGTTTTTCATGAAAAAAAAATTTTTTTACCTAGCGTGGCATTGGCTTCCTATTTGAAGACCTACCAATTTTTCTGTAAAGTCAGGTACAGAAATAGTTTCAGAAAGCTTTATTTTCCAAACAAATATTTGTTGAAGTATTTTTTGTTAATATTTACTTTAATTTGAGTGGGTGTATTTTCTGAAATTTGTACTATTTTAGCGCATAAATTAGACATTTCATACAATATGATTTTTTTTAAATTATTTATTTTTATAACTTAAAATTTTCTTGAGGTAAATTTTTTTATATAAGAATGTGTATGTATTCGGGATTTACAAGGGAACGTTTTCAGGTAACACCCGAATTCCGGTAAAACTTTTTTTTTCGGAAGCTTATCATGGAAGATGACGAAACGCGTCCGAATTTCGTGCGGAGATATATATAGCGATATATATACCTTTGGAGTCGAGCCGAAGGGCCTATGACAAAGCCACCGAACGCGTCCTCAGGTTGCGGATGGAGTGTTCCTGTGCCGAGGGTTTCTGCTGAATACGGTTACAAAAAGTAATGAGCAGTCGCGGACAATTGTCCAGGGATGGTCCCGCAGGAAAAACCCCGAAGCTTAGGAGTGAACAACCGTGCCAAAAGCTGAATGGCACGGGTGATGTGTCTCAAGCGGTGTCTCTGGGATACCGGGCGACTTCCTACAGTATCAGCCTTACCCTTGCATGCGGGGCTCTGCAACCCTTTCCCTAGCTTCTCGTGGGAACAACTGTGAATGAACCAAACCCAGTTCTGAATGCGGTTCAAAATGATCGAACGCGCAGAGCACCCGACAATGGGTCGGCAAGCAGTGCCGACAACCCTAGAGTT
>JAUMHM010060600.1:0-14539 GCA_032362435.1 Melikaiella ostensackeni
TTGAGGGTAATAAAGAACCTAAAAGATATCTATTTTACTTAAATTTTTTGCAGAAGAAATAAAATTTTCTTCAAATTAGCAATTCTTAGAAATGTATTATTCGTTCGGATTATCACCTTTTTCACTTGAAAAATTGAATAATCTGAACAGATTGGTTCTAAATAAACCTTTTAACCTTGATCTGGGCACTATGATCTATTTTTCAGTTCATTTCCCATGTGTTATGTATACAACAATATTATAAATTTTTCAGGTTTTTGAAAAGTAAAGGTTTTTTGTTCACAAAATATGTTTACCAAAAGATTTTACATATTATTTACATGGTATTAACAATCAAAATGTTAACGCGGTACTTATCCAAAAGATAAGGTTGCCAATGGATTTTTATATACATTCAGGGACACTATACCCGTGTTACCTCTAAAAAAAGGTTTTCTGAGGAAGATGCTATATTGCAAATATATGCATATCTTATGTACCATTGTGTACAAGGTTTTAACAATTATTTTCTAAAATTCATAAACTTTATTTTTTCAGATGATTATGTGTTTTCTATGTATCTATTTAACTTACCTTATTTACAATTTGCATTTGTTTTAATAATTAGAATGTTAACCTGGTACTTATCAAAAAATAAGATTGCCAATGGGTTTTTATACACATTCAGGGACACTAAACCCTCGTTACCTCCATTAATTTTTTCAGATGATTATGTGTTTCTTGTATCCATTTCTATTATTTCATATTTACTTCATTTAATTCTATTAAAGATTTTGTAAATATAATTGTAATGTCTTTTTGGATACTTATAAAACCAAATGATTTTTCAATACAAAAATTTTCTCTAAAAATCTTGTTTTTTAATAATAGTCTACAACAATCTAAATACATTCCATGAAAACAATCCAGCATTTTACTCTAGATTCCAGTTTATCAATTATTCATATTAATAGAATGAAAATGTCTTCTTCATATTTATTATTTCTACTTTAAGAATATACACTCAATTATAACTAAAATAATGAAATTCACCATCCAAAATCTTTAATATTGATGTGGATTAAATCTCATGGAATTGTGAAGATAAGTTGTTTGGCCTATACTAAATTCAATTAGAATCAACGATTCTAGACAAAAAATTGTCTATCGATTATCTAATCTTTCAATTTTCTATTACAGCTTAAAATAATTCTGAAACGTGCATAATTTATCCTATATCTGTTTGTTTTCCTATAAATTTCCCCTGATGAGGAAGTCTAAATTGGCTTCGAAACATGTTGGGTCCCCAGTAGTATAAAAAGGACGGAGAAAAGAAAGAGTGTGAGGATGGTTTTGGTTGACTCTTTCTTTTTTCTCCCTCTTTTTTCTTTCAGTTGTGTACATTTGCTGTGCACCTGTCTCTAATGAGCCGGAAAAACGGGTAGTCAAAAAGTCTATTTTTGATTTGTGAAATTTTTGGTTGTTGATTTTTTAGTACACAAAAAATTTTCATAAGAGTAGATTTTATTTCGATCTCATCAAATTACTAATCCATCGGTTGCTCCCCTTGCCGACGATAGAATTATCTCTGGCGGGGGCTCTTGATCTGACCCTTGATCATTCATTGATACTGTAAGAAAAGATATAGGGACTTTCATTAACGATTTTTTTCAACAAACCCAATATTTTTGAGTGGCCTTTAAATTTACGCAGGACAAACGGCTACAAAGAATTTTGGATACTAAGTATTGTGGCGAAATTTTTGTTTCAGTGCACGTCAAAAGTTTCAGTTTTAATGATTGGTAATATAATGAGACAAAAGTTCCAGAAACAGACGCGGAAGGAAATACTATAGATGATTATTTTGTTAGCAACATTTGACATTTTGTTCACAACATTTAATCTTCATAAAGATTTTTTTCGTTGATTTAGAAACAATCTATTCAGATTATTCCATTTTTCAAAAAAGAAGAGGGTAATAATCCAAACCAATAACACATTTCTGGAAAGTTGCTAACTTCCTAAAAATTGTGAAATATATTTAAGTGAGATAGAAATCTTTTGGTAAATTGAGTTTACCATTAATACCTCAAATAAAAGAAATCTTGAGAATTCATAGGCAACGCTGCAAATTGGAAAAAATCCTTGATTAGTGTCACCCTTTTGAAATTTTTTAAAGATCGAAATGAAATCCACTTTCTTATAATATAGATTCCTTGTGTTCTAAAAAAGGAACACTCAAAAAGCTTACAAATTCATACTAGAATTCGAGATTACCCGCTTTTTCGGCTCATTAGAGACAAATGTACAATAAATGTACAAGCAAAAAAGAAAAGTGAGGGGAGAAAAAAAGAGTCAACCAAAACCAACCTCACATTTTTTTTCTGTCTTTTTTATAGTACTGGGGACCAACATGTTTCGAAGCTAATTTAGACTTACTCATCAGGGGTAATTTATAGGATAACTACAGTTATAAATGATGAAACATGTGTACATGTGAATAGCAGCCTTTTTCAAATAAATTCAAATAGATTTATTAAGTTTATTGATAGTTTCATCAAAAGTTTCTTTGTTATGTTTTTCTGTTAAAATTAAAACATATTTTTCTGTTAATGTGAAACATATTTTTGGGAAAAGCGTATGAAACTTGCACTCTATCAATAATTCCTTCTGTAATGCATCCAATCCATGTTTTTACTAATTAAATAAATTCTTCAATACCCCTGTACTGGACTTGCAGTACCATCTATCATAAAATCACATTCCACCAAATTCTTATAAATTACACTGAAAACTGTGTTAACAAAAATGCGAAAATAAGGATAGATCACAACACTAATTGAATAGACCTTTCAATTATTTTTCAAATTTTTTTCAAATTTTGTTGATTTTTTTTTCTTTTCGAAGATAGAATAAAGAAGAATGCTAATAAATTTAGGATACTATACAGAAAGTCTTAGCACTAATATATGTTTCATTATTTATAACTGCAGTTTTCCTCTAAATTACCCCTGATGAGAAAGTCTAAATTGGCTTCGAAGCACGTTGATCCCCAGTAGTATAAAAAAGACGGAAAAAGAAGAGTGTGAAGTTGGTTTTGGTTAACTCTTGCCTTTTTGTCCTCTTCTTTTCTTCTTTGTTTGTACATTTATCGTACATTTGAGGCTCCGGATTCAATAACCCCGCATAAAATTTGCTGGGATGCTTCAAGCCGTTCGAGTTGGTCCCTTATGGCTTAAAAATCATTCTTCTGTAAATAAAACTTTTTAACTTAATACTTTGTAGGAAATTTCATGACACATCTTTTTTCTTCCTGCAAAAAGTGTGAAACCTTTACCGTTTCTGAAAAAATCCAAAAAACTGGATTTTTCAGAAAACAAAATTTACTAAATATTTTCACTTCAACTCGTCCCGAAAGATAAAGTTCTTTATATTTTTAGATGAAAATTTAAGGACATATGCTTCAAACTTTTTTGAAGGTGATATGCTGTTCAAAATTCATTGTTTTTATCAAAGAAAAAAGTATTTCATTTTTTTTTCAAGCAGTATCAAAATAATGTTACACAATTTTCAATCGCTTCGTTTATCGAGGGAATTTTTAGTAAACCAAAAATTTTAGCGACAGCAATGTTTATTAGGACATAATAAAGTTTTCTGAAAAGTATTGCTTCAATTGAATTAATTGTCAACAAAATAGGAACATTCAAATAGCATTGATCGAGAGCGAGAGATGTGATAGCTTCGGTGCCCGGTTCACCGACCGCGTCACGCTGTTTCGCCCGCTAGGATACATGGATGTTTGTAAACAACGTCTTTAGAATAGGTGTATGCTAGAAACCTAATGTAAATAAAATGCGAGTGGATCTTCAATTCATTTTAAAGATTAACTCGGAAAGCATCACACGTCTCTTTAAATGTAAAGAACATTGAATTTTATTCCTAAGTTAACATATTTATAAATATTGAAAGTGATTAATTAAATAAGTCAGTGTCATCAAGTTTGTCAGAAACTCCAACTGGAGAGAGAAAGAGAACCAAAAGTGAAAAGAATTGGGCTAGGAATATTATCAATGCAAAAAAAAGGTATTTATACATACCTTATTTGAAAAGATAAAAATTGCAATACTTATAAAAGTGAGTAAAAAATAAATGATTGATTTTTAAGATTATATAAAGAGATGCACTAACTTTTTGTTTCCTAAAAATTTGCATCAGTAAGATTTAGGGTGCATTCTATGTGTATATTTTTTTCAATTTGGTTTAAAAATAGAGAATTTTAAAGATTTTTCATACTACTTCAAATAAAGGAAACAGAATTTTTTTATTGAGTAACATTTAAAATATTAAGGATGTTTTCAGTATAAAGTCAAGCAAACTACTCAATTTTTAGCTTGATTTATGAAAACAAAAAAAGTAGTCACATTGCTAACTCTAACAAATTTTGGAAGGAAAATCTAAATGTACCATAGAAAAAATAGTTTAAGGCGTAATTATTAAATTAAAAATCGTTGTTCTAAGTTTTCGTTTATTTCTTTGACTTTAGAAATGAGCCGTAATATTGATTTAATGTTTATAATACTATATCGGTTTATTATGTTCTTTATAAGATTTTTTACAACTCTATTCGTGTTATGTTTATAAAAAGTACTAAATACGTGCTAGACAATTTTGAACTAACTAGTGGCATCATTACTTACAAGTTTAGTTTCAATAAAAACCTGACGAATAGAGTTATAAAAAATTTTCTAAAGAAAAAAATAAGCTGTACGAATCCGACGACGATTAGATTATTAGTGGTGTAATATGGATTCTCTACTTCATTTCAATTATGTGCAATGCATTTTCATATCATTAAAGCGATAAATCTGCAAAATAGCTTAAAACCTTAGATTTATGTCGTATCTCTTGTGAAATACATTTTGCTAAATGTTTGTAAACACGATGTTAATACGCATATATGGTATGTACTGTAAGATGTAAATACCTAACAGTTTTTCCTTAATAAAAAAATTATTAAATTTAGTTCAATATTGCAATTGCAATTGCTGAACAAAACCACTCAACATTTTTATTACCAAAGTATATAAAAAATTTTGTGTTTAATTCT
Organism: Melikaiella ostensackeni; assembly: GCA_032362435.1. Taxonomy (NCBI): domain Eukaryota; kingdom Metazoa; phylum Arthropoda; class Insecta; order Hymenoptera; family Cynipidae; genus Melikaiella; species Melikaiella ostensackeni. The sequence continues at coordinate 5,087 of JAUMHM010060600.1, forward strand.
TATGTTTTACAGAATTGTTTTTTGCACAAAGCTGCGAAAACCCAGCTGGAAAGGTTCATTCTATGTCAACAATAGAGTGGGCCGAGAATATAAAATTTTTGAAATTCGACAATGGCTAGTGCTGAAAAGTTGTTATGAGCTGTTACGAATAAAAATCTTTAATCAATTTTTTAAATGGAAAATGGTCCTTCATTATTGCAACGAGGTCAAATATCCTTAATTCTAAAAATTGCAAAGAAATTCTTTATGAGTACGCAAATTATTCTTATTTTTTATGTTCAGTTCCTGATATTCAATGGTAATAAAATCAAAACTGAAAAAAATGTAAGTTGTTCAAGCTAAAATTTTTTTCAATGAGCAAAAATGAAATTTTTAAATATTTGCTTATGTTGCTGCGCAAAAGAATTCATAATTTTGAGACATCTGTTTTGAAACGTGCTTTCGTCGAGTCCTCCAGGATAATCCTTACAACACCTGAACTCCAGACTTTTAAATTTATGTTTATTACTGATTATTGCTCTCCAAATGAAAATTGTTCCGATTGATAATCTCGAAAATATTGTTACCAGACAACTCGTATCTATGATCGGTTGAAGCTGTAATTTTTTCAGTTTAACAACAACAGTCTAAAAACTTAAGGTTTATGAGGAATGCAAAGTTTACTAAATAATACATTGAATAATAATAATAATAATCATATAGAACCAAAGTTTCCAGCACTTCGAAATACAAAATGTGATGTGCTCAGTTCAAGAAACTTAACAAAGAACTCAATTAATGAAAGTTAGTTAAACTAATTTTTTTCGAATAAAACAAAAAAAGAATTGCATATTTCCCTAAGCATATAACAGGTTTAATTTTAAATAATGCTTATAAACTTGTAACGTTGTCTTGAATGTGAAAAATATGTCTTCTATAAACTCGATTAAAATTTAAACCATTTTCATTATTTGAATTAACCTATGGAGTTTATACACTGAACAAATATGTTATTTACTTGAATAGGTGAACTGCTGAAACTTAAATATTTTAGCATATTAGATATTGAGTCTTCTCAAATTTTATGGATTTTTAAAAACTAGAAGGTTTCAGCTCAAAAACTCTTGATAATGATTTTCGGAGGCCAAAGAGATTTTTTTGTTTCAAGTAGATATCTGAAAAAGCACTTTTTTATCTACTGATTCAATTGAAAAATCTCAGAGGAGTTGAAAAGTTTTTCTCGGTTCATTTGAAACGTAAATGAAAAGATTTTTAGCTTGTTTGCATGTTTTCACGAAAATTCAGGTTACAGGATAAACTATTTCAAATTTTTCAGAAGGCATAATCAATCATATTAAAACTGAACAATTTTTTTTTAATAGGGGCAACGAGTATCTGGAAAAAAAGATGAACATTCGAAAAAGCGAAGTGCATAATTTTTCAAATTTCACATGAGAATTTAATAAAATAAACATTCTAATACATTAACAATTTTTTTGAAGTCGTTTCTTTTCGAAAACGGGTCGCGATAGGCAGATAATGTTTTGGCAAATTATTAATCATCCAATAGACTCTCAGAAGGGAATTTGAGAAGACATTAAGGAATTGAGAGAGACTTGACCGATTTTGTAAAAGTTTTTAATGGGTTTCAAAATATTTCACGGGATATCACAAAACTTTTGAGGGCTTCACGTGGCTTGCAAGGATTCCAAAGGATTTCAAGAGATTTTTGGAAACCTTAGAGTATTCAAAAAGATTTTAAGGATTGTCTAAGTATTTCAAAACATTTCAAGGAATTTCACAAAATTTCAAGTTATTTCTGAAGATTTCGAGGAGTTTCACATGATTTCTAGTGTTTTCTGAACATTTTGTGGAATTTCAGAGGTTTTTAAGGGACTGCAGCATATTTTAAAAGATTTCAATGGGACTCTAAGGATTTTAAGTAAATTCAACAGGTTCAAAAAATTATAAGGCATTTCAAATGATTTTTAAAAAGTTTATAGGATTTCACAGGCTTTCAAAATTTTTCAATTAATTATGACGGATTTTGAAAAAGTTTGATTCAGCGGTACTCATGGATTGGATTTTTAAAGTAATTTATGAGGAATATCTATTGCTGGTACCTAAACTGGTCAACTTTTTGACGATCATCGATATTATATATGCGATTTGGAGGTTTTCACGGTTGCATTTTGCTGAAATCTGATATTTTTACATGCAATTTGCTTCTCAAAGGCTTGATTTGTAGGCACTGGACCCCTTTCTTTCCAGCCGGTCACATATATATTTAAAATTATTTGAAATTAAACAATTAAACATTCTGAGCTGCTTGTGTACTAATTAACTTAAAATGAAATCTTTCTGAAGTTTAGTTTGTAAATATCAAATATTTGTTCAAGACAGCAACAATTTATGGATAAACGAAAATTGAAGAAATTTTAAGTTTGCGCTCTGTAGAATCGAAAGATATTTCATATTCAACATACGTATATAAAATTGAACGCGATTGTAAGAAGAACTCTTTCAAATAGTTGCGAATGAAAAAAAATCCAGCTTTCTTCAAAATTGTAAGACTTTCAATGTGAATGTGTTTAAAATTGCGAAATTCTAAATTCTAAGTAGAAGCGCTAGAAAAAATAATTTTAATTACATTGTGGTCATGTAACTGAGAAATCTAAAACTTGATGCAGTAAAATAAATTTTTAGGAAAAACAGGGGCTTATGAAGTAAGCGCGTGCTACGACTATTTGCTATATGCTGATAAGATGATTACTATGCTGTTTCCAAATATACAGTGTATCCGCGTAGAAAGTAAAAAATAGAAGAAATATGAGAAATATATTAATAAGAATTTATTTTGTTCGATTCAAACAAATTTTGATATGAAATAGACAAAAATTATGTTTCAAATGAACAAAAAATTGTTTAACCTCATTTTAAAGCTATAATACCATTGCTTGAATTCAACAAATTGAGTACAAAAATTAGAATAAAAATGCTGAAATTATAGAAAAAAAATTGTGGTTTGACATCCGAAAGAAGTATATACATCAGCTGAAAATGAGTTAACGTGTTCTGTTCAGTTCTAGATTTTGAAAGTCAAAAACTTTGACAGTTTAAAAAAATTTCCCATGAGTTTCATAGCGAGTTTTTCATTACAAAAATTTATTTTTCAATTCAACCATTAAATTTCGAGTCATTCACAAAAGTAGGGTCTTGAGAGTTTCAAAAGCCTCCTTAATATTGTGTTCGTTGTGTACCTTGACACTGTTACGAAGATTTAGTCACTATGAAAAATATTAATGAAAAATTAAAAACTGTGAAAAAAATTAAAAAATGATTAAAGTGCAAGTCTCACTGTAAAACAACTTCAGCGACCTGTAAAAATTATTTTTAAATCTGTTAAAATACAAAATAACTTTCGGCCATGAAAAAGAAATTTGCGCTTCAACGTTTTAGTTAATCCAAAAATGGGGATTTGGCTGAGCATTCTATGGGTTATCCATAAATTACGTAAGGGTTTTGAAATTTTTACATATATTATATATTATATACATTATATACTATGTATATATATTGCATATATTTCTATAAGAAATGTATGAAATTCTTTTGTATCTCATAATCCCGGAAGCTTTGGAGAGATTCGTGGATCTCTTATTTACGATGGTAATAATTTGTCAAACTTGCCTATTGTAAAATAAAATTTATCTAGTCATGTACAAGTCTAAGTTAAACGTATGAAACTCTCACGAAGTCATATTTCACAATACGCAAAATTTCAAGATTATTACTTTCGTAAATAAAAGTTCCACTTATATCTATACAGTTACAGAAATCTTGAAATTAAAAACAATTTTATATAAAAGCATGCATCATCGGTAGGATGCCACTCAGTCCACTCTCCTTTCAATGTACACAATTACACATCGTAATTAAAAGCAATTAATAATAACGGTTTCAGTTGCTTTGTCATGAAACTAATTTTTTCTCTGTACCCAAGGATTCTAAAAATAGTATTAACACTCATAATGATAAGAAAAACCCTTCCCAAACCTGAAAACTGCTGCAAATACTGCAAGGTTCATAGAGACATTGTTTTAACAGTAAATCAGGCTGCTAGACAAATCCAATTTTTTGGATTTTCAAAAATGTTGAAGCGGAAATTTCTTTCACCTGGGGCGAAATTTATTCTGCATTTTTACAGATTTAAAAGAAAATAGAGGTCGCTAAAGTTTTGTTTACGCCGGAAATTGCACTCTTAACAGTTTTTTATATTCTTATCATCTACAGTTTAAGAGGACGCACATCAATTACGTGAGACTTTTAGGGGTGAGGGGGTTTGAAAAATCTTACGCATCCTCACTTGTGGGAAGGGGAGTCCACATCATTTCTTAAGAAAGTTTCAACTTTAGTAATTATTTTTTTCTAAATATGCTAATTAAAACCAGTAATGATGATATTCATAAGGACAGCAATGCATTTTGCAGATTTTGCATACCCAGTATTTGCGATAGCGGACGACAAGTCATAAATTTCTAATAACCTAATACACGTTACAAAATTTTTTTTTAATAATCAGTCAAATTCATATTTGTCCTTAGAAAATGAACAAACCTTTCAGCTATTAAAATTACTTTTTATACTATTATACACATTGTATCATAATTTGCTTAATTTATTTTTTATTGTATAAGATATCATATTACGTACGTCCAATAAATATAGAATCGAGGAGTTAACCATTCTGAAAATCAAGTCTACAAATTTAACGAATCTTTTGAAATCCATTAAAACATTTTAAAATCATTAAAGTCTTTTAAATATCGTTACGATTCCCCAAAATTTCTCAATATCTTTTGTTTTGTAATATTTGGAAATCCTTCGAAATCTCGTGAAATCATTGAAACTGCTTTCAATCTTTGATAATGTCTTTAAATTCCCTAAAAATCCTTTGAGATCTTTGAAAATCCTTCAAAATGTCTTGAAATACTTTGAAAATTGTGGAAATCTCTAAAAATCTCTGAAAATCGATTAAAATCCTTGAATTTACGTGAAATATTCCGAAATGTGACAAGATCCCTTGAAATACTTTTATTCCGCTTAAACTTCATTAAAATCTGTTAAATCTGTAGGAACCTTTCTCAATCTTTCAAAATCCATTAGAATATTTTTAAATTCATTAAAATCTTTTAAGAGCCGTTAAAATTCTCTAAAATCACTCAAAACCCTTTATAATAATCGGAAATCCTTTAAAATTCCGTCAAATGTTTTGAATTCTTACGAAATCCTCTAAAGTTCCTGTGTATACTTTGGAATATTTTGAGATCTCTCAGAATCCTTTGAAATCCTGTAAAATCATCGAAGATGCTTTAAATCTTTGAAAATCCCTTAGAATCCTTCAAAATTCGTAAAAATATGTTGGTATCTCTCAAATTTCTTTAAAATCCTCTGGAATCTGCGAAAATACTCTAGAATATTTTGAAATCTCTTCAAATCCCTCAAAATACCTTGAAATCTCTTAAAATCCTTTGTAATCCGCGGAAATCGTTCTTAATTCCTCAAATGATTTATATAATTTTATGAATTATCATATACAACAGATGTAGATAATATAAATAATATTTACATTTTTTGATTTTCTCTAAAGACAAACATAAATTTGGCTGATTATTAAAAAAGAAATGTTTAACGTGCATCAGGTTATCAGAAAATAATTATTTATTTCCTGCTACCACAAATACTGAATATGCCAAATCTGAAACATGCATTGCTGTTTTTAGGGAACGTCCATTAATTACGTAAGGATGATTTTTAAAATTTAAACCTCTCACCCCTGTTTCAAAGATTCTTAAGATATTTCTTACCCCCTTCCCCCTTCTTACGTAACACTTTGTATTTTTACTTTCAAGGTATCACAAAACTTTGAGGGTATTTCAAACGATTCCAAAGGATTACGAGAGGTTTCACAGATCTTAAGTGATTTCAAAAGATTTCAAAAATTTGTGGAAATCACCTAATACAATTTCAGAAAAAAACCTCAATTTTCAAAGGGATTTTAAATGATTTTAAGGGACTTCAAGAAGTTAAATCAGATTTTAAGAAATATTGAGAGGTTTTGACGGATCTTGGGGAATCTTGAGGAATTTTAAAGAATTAAGCACGCTTTCCGCGGATTTTAAAGGATTCTAAAGAAATTCGAGAGATACCAAAATATTTTCACGAATTTTCAATTTTAAAGGATTTTAAGGGATTCAAAGAGATTTTGGGAGATTAAAAGCGGTTTCGATGATTTCTCGGGATTTCAAAGGATTTTGACAGATTCAAAAAGGTTCCAAAGTATATCCACGGATTCTAAAGGATTTCGTAAGATTTGAAAAAATTTAACGAAATTTCATAGAGTTTCCAAATATAAGTGAGGTTTTAAAGTGATTTTGAAGAAGTTTAACGGCCGTTAAAAGATTTCAATGGATTCTAAGAGATTCAAGAAGATTCCTACATATTTGAAAGATTTTAATGAATTTTAAAGGGATTTTAAAGATTTCAAGGGATTCCGTAATATGTCGAAATATTTAACGTAATTTTAAGTAGGTCAATGGATTTTAAAGGATTATGAGGCGTTTTTATGGGGTTTTGAAGATTTCAAGTGATTTCAAGGATTCCGAAGGATATCACGAAACCTCAAACAATTTTAAGGGATCTCCACAGTTTTTAAAGGACTTTAAGGGATTTCCAAAGACCTTTCAAGATTTCAAGACGTACCAAAGTATTTTAACAAATTTCGAAGGATGTCAAGGGATTTTAAAATAAAAATAAGATAGTGACGACTGGATAAAGACTATTAGTTGTTCCCACTACAAAATGTGTTGAATATTTATTCAAGAATGAATTTTGAGTCAAGAAAGAAAAAAAAGTTCCAACCGAATCGTTCAATTCTTTACAAAACATTTGCGTCGTAGACGCAAAAATATAAATTTTCAACAAAAATTTTAGCTTTTAATCAAATAGTTGAATTTTTAACCCAAGCAGATAAGTTTTCAACAAAATATTTGAATCCTCAACCAAACCAAATTAACTTTCAACCAAAGAGTTGCATTATCAACAAAAAAAAATTATTTTCTACCAAAATAGTTGTATTTTTCAACCACAAAAAAATTAGAATTCTACCAGAACAGATGAATTTTCAAACCAAATAGACGAATTTTCAACGAAAGAGTTGAATTTTGAACCAAGAAAGAATTTTGAGTCAAAAAGAAAAAAAAATTAAACCAAATTGTTCAATTTTCTGCAAAACGTTTGAATTTTCAACCCAAAAAGACGAATTTTCAACAGAATAGTTAAATCCTTAACCAAAAAAAAAAAATTAATTTTCAACTGAACAGTTGCATTTTTAACAACAAATATTAATTTTCTACCAGAATAGTTGTAATTAAAACAAATTGGTACGAGAATAGATGAATTTTCAGCAAAAACGACAACTTTTCAACAAAACAGTTCAATCCTCGTGGTCGGATCAAATGACATGCGGCACGTCACACTGAGGTATGGTATGTCGTATTGCGGCATGTCACATTTGCGGCAAGTCACATTTTCAAAATCACAATTGTGGCAACTTACATTGCAGTACATATTTCTCATTTTGGGACCATATCAAGTCCAAGAAATTTAATTTTAATTTTTTTCTGACTTCTGATTGACAAAAGCCGATACATGATTTCCATTTTTTTTTACACTGAATCCAACACCCACCTTCTTGCTGTGATAGCTCAACATGTTCTCGAAATAATCAAGGCAAATATTTGTGCTCGAATTATATTTAATTATTTAGAAATTCCTTAGAAGTAAATTTGAGCAATTGAACCAGACAGACTTAAGAGAACTCCGGTGAATTAAAAAGAATTTCAAGGAGTTTAAAGGAATTAGCCAAAATTTCAGAAACTCATGGCGCATTTAAGCAAGTTCTAGAGAATTCAGCGATTTTGAAGGAATTTGAGTTCGTTCGAGTAAATTTTATCAGATTTCCGAGATGATTCACTTTCAAAGAAACTTCAAGTAGTTCAACAGAATTCGAGTACAATTATTCGCCTTGCATAAGCATATCGATTTTTCAACTGCATAGAAAGGTTATTAATAATATGCGTATTTACTTTCATCATATTAATACTTTTTGAAGTATTTGCAGCTCACATCTTCTAAATTCTCGAGATAATATAATTTCTTTTTACGAAAACGTGAGTTCTGACACAATTTAGTGACTTACTGAAACATCTTGAGTTACACTTCAAACGTTGATAATGTTGATGAGAGATGGAAACCACCCACCTGTCTAAAGTAAAATAAAACTGGTTAAAATTGATACTTGTCCTAAATATAAAAAGGTGCTAACTAAATACTAGTTTGAAGTGTTAAAATTAGTTCATAATACATTTTGATGTAGATCTAGTGATTTTCGGCAAAAGTAAGGTTAGCAAAATGTGATTCATTTTTTTAATCCTAAAAAGTATTTTCTTATCAAATTAATTGAAAATATTCTTTCTGCTTGAAATTAATACCTATCAAATTTTCAATCCTCCTTCCTTCATACCGAATCACAATTTCCTAATTATATTTTTTAAAAAATACCGAAAAATAGTTAATAATAAAAAATGATTTATCAAATATTTGTGTTTGTAACGTTGTTGAGCATTATTAGCACTACTGCGGTTTATTCAACTTTATAAAGATTTGCAAGATTATTTAGCTGACTTGGATGACTTTCCTTACATGAGTCACTAATGTGTTTTTTTATTCTTCTTCTTCTCCTGTTTGTGTTCACTTTTAGGTAAAGTAATGACCCATCAATAATTTTTTGTGTCATGGAATTTGTGAATTATTTTAAGGAATTAATGGAATAAGGAAGTAGAATATTAACATAACTATGTTGTATATGTATTAGTTATTAGTGTTCAGCGGCCCTTGTATAAATTTTTATATACTTTACAAGATACATGTTTCATTTCGATCGTAAATTCACAAATGAACTGAAAACACATCACTATAATCAACAGTGCTTAGTGTTCTACTAGCACAAATGAAATACGATTGCTGAACCACTTTCACGATATAGTAATTAATTCATCAACTTTATTGTTTCTAGTTTTAAAACCATCAAAATTAAAAAAATTTGCAATCTTAATTCTTGAAAAAATATGTTTATTTAATTTTAAGAACCTTCTCTTACATTCAGCTGAAGAAATTATGATTCGAAATCTTAATAGAACTTTAGTCCACGTTGAATATTCAGCAATTATCTGATGCCAAATTCGAAGTCGTCGTTTGATCAATCTCTCTAGCAATCAACCCAGGTAAAGAGCTTCGCGGAGCCATTATAATAACGGAAATAATCATAAAAATCCATTAAGAAAATCTCTTCACGTGGGGCCATTAGTATCCAAAATCTTTCGTTTCAGGCATCACTCTTCTTCTTATAAACAA
>JAUMHM010060630.1:0-14538 GCA_032362435.1 Melikaiella ostensackeni
AATTTGAGGGCCCCAGGCTTACCACAAACGCGGCAATTAAATCAGTCTCATTACTTAATTGTCACACCTCGTATCTCGGCTAAACGAATATTTTGGCGCCCGAATTTCCTGAAGAACCTACTATTTAGAGGATCCTTCTGCATTATTGGTACAGCCACGTTGGCATGAGTGCCATCTATGCGTAATTTGACTCTTCCAAAGGTATTCGACGAGCCGTACTTTGAGCCATAAATGGACACAAAACTCCTTCTATGACTATTCCAATGATGAAATTGTGTCCATTATCTGTTCCCACATCGTGAAAGCCTGATGGTATAGTACGCATTATTGATGAAGGACTATCGAAATAACGAACATCAAGTCGAATGGGAAGAGGATGAATTGCGGCCTTTCTAAATGGCCAAGCTAATTCTGTAAAAAAATAGTTGAAAAAGAAAATTAATTTTTGTATCACTTTGTTGAATTAATTTATCAAATCATATTTTTCATTTCACAAAACAAAAATTTAATTGATATATTAGAGAAAGAGAATGAAAATAAGTCTGAAAAGAGGTCATCAAGTAAGTTGTATCCGTTTCAGTATCCGTTTCTGTAGCCGATGAAAAAATTAGTATTCGAGTAGAAAGTTGAAAGTCCGAGGTCTTAGAGCTAGTACAAAATATGCGTGAGGTGTCTTACAAAACCTGGAATTTCATAAAATGTCATTTTTTGTCTACCTAAAAGAGGAATCGTCAATTTTTCTGGCCCAAATGGCACAAGTATTGTAAATCTTTATATAATTGAAGACATCAAACTAAAAGGAATTAAAAAAATCTTTAGGGAACAACAAATGTCATCCTACGAAATTTCAGGTTTTATAAAAGACCTTGCCCAAATTGTTTCCCAGCACTTAGACCTCTACATTTTGAAAGTTTGCTTTCCACGAGATAGTCGTAACTTCTCTTGCGTTGGAGGAAAAAGAGTTATTCTAATTTAAACGATTTCGAAAAGGATATATATATATATATATATATATACACACACACACACACACACACACACATATATATATATATATATATATACACATATATGGCAACTAAAAATTCACAGAAAATTATAGATATATTTACCAATAGAATTAGGGAAAACCACTAAGGTGAAAAACAGAATAAGAATCAGAGTCCTCATTTTCTTGAAATAGAGGAAATCCATTTATGAAAATTTCTATAAAAGTGTAACTAGTGAGTATTGTTCTACATGTTTCAGTGTGTATATATACTAGTCGCTATCTCCTTCGAACATTCTAAATTATTTGTATTTCATAACACTGTTTCTGCCACAAAAATACTTCAGATTTATGACATTATGGAGGGGAGAAAAAAAGTTATTACGCACATGAGATCAGATGTATGTTGAAGGATATGATGAAATTTTATTTTTCTATCAAAAACGAACGTACTTACATAAGCTGTCTACTGATACTAATACATTACTTCACTCAATGACAAAACATAACTAAGATAAAGATTTCCATTCTTATTTTTTATCACACTTTATGATATGGTTATTCCGCTTCCCTAAATTCATGAATATTTTGTTTCTGTTTCATTTTCTTATTTTGGTAGAGTAGTCGTCCAGCAAACAAAAGGTCCTGGGCACGAATCCCAGCTGAGTTGAAATGCATTCCTTTTTTCACAAAAAATTGTATTTCATGTCTTTTTTTTCAAATTTTCATCATGTCTTAATGACGTACAATTTTTTCTAAGATTTGATTAGACAAAGGGGTTGGTAAGATAGATTTATGGTTTGTAGAAGGTGAAACGGAATCTTCTGTTAGAACTGATCAAGATGATTAAAATGAAAATCTTAGATAAAAGTCGAATAATTTTGCTTTTGTCAAATCTCAGACAACCGCGATGAATGAATTTTCAAACTACCTTAATAATGCAGTGATGAAAATTGCTCACGCAAAGAAACAGTTTTCATAAAACATCAATTTCTCACATCTTCGGAATGTCAATTTTCCACATTCGTTGTAATAGATTTTTTTGGTTCCATAATGCCTCTATATCGAATAGGTTTTCATTATTCAAAACAAAAAATTCTATGAGACAGTCAACTTTCTTTTCTGTCTGAAAATTTATTTTTCAATTCCTGATATCATCAACAAATACTTTCGAAAAGATAAAAATAGCACACAAACAATCGACGCTAATTATTTTATTTTTAAAGTTGGATGCAGCAAATTGTAGAGAATCTTTTTTCGAGAAAATAAGTTTTCGTTGAATAAAATTCCATCATTTAAAGAAAATTGGTAAGAAGCTATGAGAAAATAAAGTTCGGTCGAACATAAAAGTTTTTCAATAACCCTTGTGGAAAAATTGAGCAACCATGAGAAAAGTCAACCTCATGGTTGCCCCAATAGTTGCTCTCGTGGGCCCTCGCAGTTGCCCTGAAGCTAAATTTTTAATTTTTAAAAATACCTTTAATAACTGTCCCCTCATCATTTTTAAGCATACTTTAACACCTATCGCGCTTCATAGTAGAAAAGTCCAATATTCGCCGGAAAATGTCCAATCTTGAAACGTCTCTTCAAATGTTCGTTATATAAATGCAAGAAAAAAAATTCTGAGTATTAATTTTGAAAGAAATGTAAGTAATTAATTCTCTCTCTTTCATGGATTTGAGGGCCACCACTATAGATAAATATATAAATAAATGAACATATAAATATATATGTATTGTTAATATGTATAAATAATTTGAAAATAAAAAGAAGTAAAATGAAAGTGCCTCGGGCGGGACTTGAACTTATGACAAGCATCTTATTAAACTTCCGTTTTTCCTTCTGACCAACTCACCGCAATGTTCATTATACCTTTTTTTCAAGCAGGCACTCCGTACGCATGTCAAAATTTGTCGGAATTATCTTTTTTTTCAATAACTGCATAGTTGGATGAGATATTGTTACTATTTGATACAAAAGACAATTTATTAACAAAAAAATCGTTTTGATTTTTGTAAAATGAGGCATGAGGCGAACAAGTAGGGCCCTCTGCGGGAGCCCTCATGGAATATCTGAGGTTTTAAAATTCAACTTCCGAAAAAATGTCATCACATTTTTAATAAAAATTCACTTTTTTCAAGTCTGAACTAATCAAACAACAAAATTTGTAGTGTCAAATAAATATTAACCCTTTGGTCTTAGAAATTTTAACCGATCGAATGTGAGGGGAAAAGAGCATGGGGTTTTCGTGTGGTTTTTGCTATGGATTGTCCACATGGACCCCTGGCGGGGGACAACATTCTAAAGAGAGCTAAGCGGGGCTTTTTCCACAAGGGAAATCATTCTTTTATGTTTCAAATTTTATGCATGAAAACTAATCTTGTGGCTCTTCAACAATACCATCAATAATAATATTGCAATTCTTGAAAGTAAAATAACTATTTTACGAGCCCTGCTTTCCCGCTCGACAACAACCTCAAGATATAATATATGGGCAGTACTGGCAAAATTAAAAAAAAATTGTCAAATTTAAATGTGTGAATGCTTTATTTGTATAGTTTGTCTGGTTCAGTCCTGGTCTATCCTGCTTGATTTTTGAAAGGATTAGAACCAAAAATTTGAACACATATCTTCCAAATTTCTTGTATTTTCATAATTTAAATTTCTTGACTTATTCCGCAGTTCAGTACGGTTATTGAGAAATATTATACCAGAAGCGAAATTAAAGCATTCTAATCTTATAACCTTGTATCAATATTTGTATTATTCATTGTTCACACGACCGCGCAGAATTATTCTACAATGTAAATGAACGTTATGACGCAAATGATTCCAGCTTTTATCATAGTTTGAAAATACATTTTTGTGGAAAATAAAAAATACGGCAAACAAAACTTGCAAAAAAATTTTTTTTTGTTATGGAAGTTCAAGTTAAACCTTTCAAATAAATAATTTAATTTAGTTGAACTCATTGCGAAATAAGGTAACATGAATATTGAACTCAAATTCTGTGGAATTCTTTGAATTCTTTTGAATGAGGTTAAATTCTCTTGGATTCTTTTGACATTATATGAATTCTTATGAATTCTATTGAATTCTAGTGAATTTTTATAAATTTTGGTGCACATAAAAATTTCTAATTATCACAAAGATTTTGAATTTTGAAAGTATGGAAAGGTCACATCCAAAGTTACTGGTAAAAATTCTGGAAATGATGCATTCTGGAAAAAGACCTCGAAGATTTGAAAATAAAAATGAGGAATATGGAAGAATAGGGAATTTAAAAAGTAGTGCCAAATTATGAACTAATAATTATTATAATATTGTTTATTTATATAGAGAGATACATATTGATATAAAAGCGTTGAATATTACTAAACAAAATACAAACTAATTTCCACCAAATGTATATTTTTTTGTAACTGCAAAAGATGGATCACACTACTGCCCGTCTACATTCTCAATATTTTAAGTTGAAAAATAGACGCGTCGCTCAGCTAAACGAATCTTTTTTGGTTCGAATGTTTTGTGGAACAAATTATTCAGAAGACTTGTTTTCGGTATTGGCACAACCACGTTACCATCTATGCGTACTCTAACTCTGTCATATGTATTATTTGTATTAATTCTCGGAATCACTAGTGGATGCAAATGTTCTTCAATTACTACACCAATAATGAATCCATTATCTACTCCTACTTCATAAAAGCCGGTTGGCAAATAGAGAGGTAGACCTGAAAATCCTTCGTACCGACTAATATGAAGTTGTAAATGTTGTAAGGGAGCAGGGTCAATTGCGGCCAGTTGTGGTTTAACTAATTCTGAAATTAATTATTGCACTAATTATTTTATCAATTCAATAAATCATAACTTTTATTTTCAAAAAAATTGATACGTCACATACAGAAAACTATTTGTTTGATTCAAACAAAAAAATTTTTTGAATACACTTTCTTTGATTTAAAGATTTCAAGATAATTACATTACATAACTTTGCTTGTTTGAATGAAACAAACCTTTTCTCTCAATACAGGGTGTCCCAGAACTAAGTGTCTGGATTTATATGGCTGTATAAAAAAGAAAAAAATGAACCGAAACTTCCTTTGGCAAAAATGTATTGAAATTTTAGTTTTTGAGTTATGAAATGATTAAGCTGGACCAATCAAGAGTGCCGCATAGCACTGCACCGTGTCGAACGTACAGTGGGCTCTCAGAGTGGGGATACCGAGTCAGGAGGCAGCGGTCACTAAACAGCGTTGGCTCCCTCACACACACGTAAGCCTTTCTATGCGGCGCTCCTGATTGGTCAGCTTAATCATCTCATAACTCAAAAACTAAAACTTCAATACATTTTTGCCAGAAGAAGTTTCGGTTTATTTTTAATTTTTTCTTACAGCCATATAAGTCCGGACACTTAGTTCGGGGACATCCTGTATGGAGAAACAAAATAAAAATCAGGCCGAGTCGGCTTTTGTTGGAGGGGGAGGCAGCTTTAGTGTTACGCCTATGTGGCGTAACTTTCAATGCGTTGGGAGAAAAAGAGTTATTTCAATTTAAACTATTTTGAATAGGAAATAAATATATACTGTAATTAAAAATGAATTTCAAATTATGGATATCATTATATTTACCAAGAGGATTAGCGACAACCACTAAGGTGAAATACAGAATGCCAATTGCGGTCCTCATTTTCTCGAAATAAAGGAAACCTACTCATGCAGAATTTTTATACCAGTATAACTAATGAATATCTCAAAAAAAATGTGTCAGTGTATTTACACAAGTCTCTATCACATACGTCATTATAAAATATTTGTATTTGATCAATCTGTTTTTTCAAATTGATGACGCAAAAACATTTTGAATTTAGGACACTTTTATGTACAATTTGGAAGGAATAAAATGTCTCATTACGTAATGGAAAGATTCAATTCAATTTTGATAATGATGAGTAGCTTACAGAGCCAACGACAGGAGTATTTTTTCTTAATCACGGGGCTGACAGAGATGCGAAGAATATACATACATACATATATATATATATATATCTAATATATATATTCTATACATAATCTAAATATATATATATTCATAGCATATGCATGATTTCACCCATTTTCCGTGCCTATGAAGCGGGGCCAAAGTTCTACTTTATACTTCCTAGGGAATAAGAAGTACTTTTCACTCCCTAGAGAGTTGAAAGTGATGTCGGAGGTGAATAATGAAAAATATAAACCTGTGAGCTCATGTTTTGGGCTCACACAGAGTGATGGTCAAGAGATAAGTGGATCATGTTGACAGATTGTTTGACAGATTGGACCAACTAGAAGCGACAAGTTACCATACATTACCAACAATTTCCGTACATTTGCGTACATTACCGTGAAATCCTTAAACGTCCGTAAGTTTCCAAAAAAATTCGTGGGTTAGCATTAAAATAAAAAGTTTTAAATTTGGTTAATATCTTTTGTACGGTTTTTGAGTTTGAAATTGAAATTTTTGAGAATTGAAAAAATTTGCTATTGGTTCAAAAATTATGGCAAATTATTTTTTGGGAAAAATTAAATATGTTGAAGCTAAAATATCTTCAGCTTGAATCGAAGAAACGTGCTACTGAACTTTTTCCACAAAAGTGTGAATTTAACTCAATCAAAAGAATTGGTCTTTTACACATTTTCAAAAAATTCTAAATTGAACATAACATTTTTTTAAATATCTTACTTTTTATTACTATTCACTAGCAGAAAGTGCACATACAAGAAATTCGGTATAATTTTCGAGCCAATAGGATTTTTGTTTTGAATTTCTAAACATTTTATTTTTGAAATCTAAAAACGAACCAGAAGATATGAACCTATTCAATTTTTTAATACTTTTTTTGGATGTCAACCAACACATTTCTTCCCCTGGGCCTGAATAATTCAATTAATTTTAGCATTTTCACTCTGCCCTTGTCTATAACCACACTGAATCCTAAGGTGTCAAATTTTGATCCAAAAGTGTATCAAAGCGTTGCGAAATAGGGAAAAATATTGAGCTGTCATCGAAAAGATCTTGAAAAAATCAGGTATAAGCATTTTCTTAGGGCACGTGTTTATAAAACGATAATTATAAAGCGATTTTATATTGAATTCTTTCATGTCATGTGTCATTTATCATGTTTTTCAACGAATACAGATATTTCCATTGCGTATTAAATAATGTTGTTTCCTCTGAATTATAAATAATAATGTCATGAGTCTGAAGTATGGTATTGTTGTGACTCAGCGCGTGAGTCATGAGTCGAAATTTCCACATCGATTTAAGCCGTCATCGAATCGACAAAATTTGAAATCTCGAACCAAGCCAGACGTTTGGATTGAGTCGAATTTTATTAAATTGACGCATGAGGCAAATAATAAATGAATCGGTTTTTGGGATCAGCACGTTGACATAATTTCAAACAGAAAAACAGTTTCTAAGAGCAGAACAAATATAACCGAAATAAATTCCAGTGCATTTTGAAAGAGGTAGCAATATATTTTTTGGAGAAAATTAGTTTATAGCCAAAATTATTTTTCTAACAATAGTTATTTGACTTTCGGTGTTTATTTAAACCTTACTATAACATTTCGTAATCTTCATCCGATCTCAATAAACAATAGCTTATTTTGTTCCTTAAAACATTCTCTACAAGTCTACTTGTTGCATTCTGTTAAAAACAATTTGTTTATTCAGCAAATTCTAAATAAATTATTTCTATCAAAATTTATCGAGTATATAATTGTAGAGGATGTTTCACATAACAAACTGAGCCATTCCCTATTAAAATTGAATGAGACTCTTATTTATTGAATAGGGTTATGGTATGATTAAGGAGAGTAGAATTTTTCATTAATTTATTATCTGCTGCTGAGATTGGTGAATAAGAAATATGGTTTAAATACTTTATTTCTGAGAAAATTTAAAAATAAATTAATAATATTTCTAATATTACAACGACCTCAAGTTGTTGAATTTCTTCTAGTCTTTTACCAATCAGTGACTGTATATAGATGTATATAGATTGTATATAGAAAGCTTTGATATAGAAGTATAGATAATATTTTAGGTACTCAATCTTAACTGGAGTTTTTATTTTTTTTATCATACCATTAAACCAAATCCCTTTCGGGGTAAGCGTAACTCTCTCGGTTCTAGCCTCGTTATACAACCGGGGACCAAGGAATTTTATGGTAAGGGTAAGTAAGGGATGAGTAGGAGAAGGGATGGGTTTCAGATGAATCTAAAAGTCACCTGTTGCTCATTAGAACGACACACTCGTCCCACAACACCGCTACGACACGGGTCACTGATCAATCTCTCAAGCAATCACCCCGTGTGAAGAGCTTTGTAACGCCATTATACTAATCCATTTATAAAATCTCTTCACGCTGGCCCATTTGTATCTAAAATCTTTCGTTTTAGACATCACTCTTCTTCTTATGAACAATTGTCCTCTATACATCCCTATCCTCGCATTCATCTTTTGCTTTCGTTACTTCCATACATCGTTTCATACATGCTCTTGTGCTTCTATGGCTCCTTATATTCCTTCGCCTCAAAGCCTCATTCACACATTCCAACCATTCTTTCTTCGGTCTACCTCTGTGTACGCTACCACTCACTTCACCTAAATACACTTGATTTGTTGAACGTTCTTCATTCATTCTCTCAACATAACCAAACCATCTCAGAAAATTTCTTTCACTCTTGTCAAACAATGTTCCTTCTACACCACATTCTTTGAGAACACACTCATTACTGACTTTGTCCATTAGCATTTCACAGTACATACCATATTCCGCAGGAATTGCATGCCAACCGCGTTCAATTTGATCCTAGCATTTTCTTGATACGTCCAGGTCTCGCTACCCTGCGACACTATGGGTGAAAAGACAGAGTTATATATTGAAATTTTATCTTTATTTGTTACATTTTTACTCCTAGTAATAGCTTGTATACTGCCGATGATCTTTCTACCTTCGTTTATACGTCTGGATATGCCTGCATCCATCTTTCCGTCAGCAGTAAATAAACTTCAAAGATACACGAACTCATTAATTTGTTCTATTCTCTCTTCGTTTGAGGCAATGTTGCATAATGTTCTCTCACCCCTTTTTTCAATCACGATAATCTTTGTTTTATTCGTGTTAATCTTAAGACCCATACTCTTCATGCTGGTATCCAGTCTGCTCATCATTTTCTGAAAATCGTCGACTGATTCTGCTGTAACAATCTTATCATCTGCAAACGCCAGTCCACGTACTTTCACTGTCCCCAGATCAACACCTTCTTCGTCTAAGAGAGACATTCTTAGACATTTGTCCATGTATATATTGAACATCCAGGAGGACATAACGCAGCCTTGCCTAACGCTCTGCCTAATATGAAACCAATCGCTCAGTTGTCTATTCACTCTTACACTTGCTTCACTACCATTATATATTGCTTTTATTACTCTCAGAAGCCAACCATTCACTTCATACTCTTTCAGGACTTCCCGAAGCTTTGATCTATTCACCTTTTCGAAACTTTTTCCAGATCAACAAATGCACAGAAAACTCTTTTGTTCAATCTCAAACTTTTTTCTATGATCTGCCTCAAGCTGAATATTCGATCCACACATGATCTCCCTGTCATAAATCCACATTGAACTTCCCAGATCCTCTCCTTAGTTATTCCCATGACCTTCTCAATAAGTACTTTGGTAGATATTTTGCCCAGGGTACTCAGTAGGCTAATCGCTCTATAATCAGTGCATTCGCCTTTATCATTCTTACCCTTGCAGAATGGGACGATAATCGCCTTTCTCGAATCATTTGGAACTTCAACATGCACAGCACACGAATTCCTAAATTCGCTCAGCCGCACAAACAGAAATCCGGCACTGCTCTTAAGCATTTAAGCGATGATAAAATCCATACTAGCAGCCTTACCATTCTTTAGTTTCTTAATCACGGATATAATGTCGTCGATATTGATTTTTCTTCCGCTACCTACAACGGGATTATCTAACGTTATTCTCTTTAATGAGAAGGTTGTTATGCTTCATAGCTTTACCTCCATACAATCTCTCAAAAAATCTTTCATACAGTCTTACACTTTGTCCGAATCCCAGACCATTTCACCATCAGCATTCTTGATTCCGACTACTCCAGTGCTAGAACTTTCTTTCCTAACCTTCTTAACTTATTTCCAAAATAATTTCCTATTTCCTTCAAAGTCGTTTTGCATTTTTTATCTTCTTCCGCTTTGATTTTATCCTTGCTATCTTTGATTAGTATCTTGGCTCTTCTGTTTTTATCCCTATAATCATTTCCTAATCTAGTTCTCTCCTCATCGCTAAGACCTTCACTATTTAACATCCTCAAGTACGATTGCTTTTTTTCGTTGACAGCCACGTGGATTTCATCATTCCACCAAGCATCTCCAGCCTTTTTTCCTACAGTCGCAGTATCGCACACTTAAGATGCGGTCTTGAAGATGCTATCCCGTAGTATTATCCATGCACCCTCTACATTTTTATTATTCAATTCAGCCTTCCAGTTTTCCTCATGATGTTCTAAATACACGAAGAAGAAGATCGTGTAAATACAACACGGGCCGTGTTGATTCAACACGGAATTCGTTTTACCACTCGCGTAAAACGAACTCCGTGTTGCATCAACACGGCGCTCCAAGTTGTGTGGCGACCGTCTAGAATTAACACGGCATCGTCTAGTTTCTTCCAGGAGCTACTGATTTTCTTATATTATCACATTATTAAATATATTGCCATTAAAATGATTCTATATCAATCTGTTGTCTAAAGTGTAACCTTGACGTGTCGACAAGTTAGATGCATCACGGCAGTGATTCTCAACTAAAATTTTCTCGTTTTCGAAGACCCCGTACTTCTTTCCACCTCCGTTTAAAATCGACACGGAGTCGTGTAAAATCAAAGCGCCACCGTGTTGAGGCAACACGGCGCAACGAATAGAATATACATTTCCCGTCGCGTTCATTCAAAATACTATTTTCTTGAATTGACACGATATCATTTCGATTCAATGCGATTTCTATTCAAAGAAATCGCCGAGTTGTATTCACAGGATGTTTTTCTCCGTGAAAATTTTTATCTCTTTACTACATGGTCTGACATCAATATTTTCTTATGTTACAGATACTCTGAGCTACAAACTCTGAAACAACTCCACATATTTATAAGATAAATTCATATCTTGCAGGTGTTAAATTTGGAATGAATTTATGTTTGAACACTTTGAGTTTTTCAGGGTTCAAAGCTCAGAGTACATGAATTATTGAGCGATTGACTTTTTTTTCAATTCACATTATAATTTACTATTTATCATCAAAAATATCTGACGATCCTTGACAACTGCTGCACCCTCGGTAGTTGCTATCTTTCCCATAGATTGTGTTTAAATAATTCTTGTTTTTCAAATGTTAATCAATAACTATTACACTTACCAATTTCATTGAAAAGATGTATGAATATGACAAGATAACCGAGAAGAAACCTCATTTTCTTCATAAGTAGATAAGACTGACACTTTCAAAGTCTTTGAGAAGGCAACTTATGATTTTTCAGTGATGTGCTCATTAATACATATACTAGCTGTATGATGTACTATGGCAGAGTGGAGAAATAGAGGAATCCACAAAGTTTACAGTATTCTCACAGATGCGAAAATTTCAAAAATCATCCTCATTTAATTAATGCACGTTATTTGACGAGTAGAGAAATAGTTCAAGATCAAGAAAACGAAAATAGTTTAAGATATTCACACTCAACATGTTTTTGTTTTTTTCTCCTTGAAATTGTTTTCAACTGAACGATCCTCACTGAGAGACTCAAGTTTTCAATGTTTCACAACTGCGTTTCTCTTTTTCATATTAACGTATTATTCAGAGATGTTTTCATATAGCAAATATAAAGTTTTAGACGAGACGACTGAAAAATAAAATTTCCGACAGCTTATGATATCACCAAATTCTTAAATTTTTCGACGAAAGATGTTTCATGAATAAAATTGCAGCGAGTGGCAAACCAGTCAAAATGTAATAAATAATAATGTTCGGGTAATTTTCTTTCAAGATTCTAACCTTTTTATACATTTGCATTCTGTTAAGATTAGAGCACTTTGCAAATTCTACGAAAAATGTTGCAAAGCGTTAATTGGAAACATTAACTATTTTTCAAAAAAAGTAGATTTTTTTATTATTGCGTAATCAGTCCTTGAGTGGCTTTCTTTTAGTTTCAAAAAGTAGTACCTTTTTTTGAAATATTTATGAGAATGTAGTAAACTCTTTTTATCAGAATGATGTATCTGACTTTTGAGCTTTCATATAACTTTCCAGTTTAGAATCGAATCAGACTGCTGAAGCTACATTCTCATAATTGACAAAATTATATTACTCAAACATGGAATTTGTATTTTGGTTTTGGAAAACTTAGAAATGTCTTTAAAATGACAAAAACAATTAATATATCTATTAACAAGCAGTACCTCTGAAATTTTCCTAATTCAGTGAGAGTAAACAAATATTTTTCATCTGTTGACAATATTTGTATCATAATTTTTTTAATTCCTTGTATAGCAAACAAATTTTCAATCTCTTAAACGTTTCGTTATTCGAATTTTGTTTGAATGTGCACTTCCTGAGTTTTGAAATCTTTCAGACACTCCTATCAAGGTCCTTTTCATGAATTTAAATCTTCAAAATTCATATTAACTTCTTCCAAATCGCGATCATACAACACGTGATATAACAGTCTTTTGGATGTTTGAATTACTTTTCATAATTTTACGTTTACCTTTTATTTATTATATTTCTTTTCTATTATGCAATATTTCACATTACATACGTCCAGTAAGTACACAGTCGAGGAATTAATCATATTTGAAATCTGGTATACACTATGGTGGCCCGAAAATTGCAAAGTTTAAAAAATGCAATGTGCACAGGGAAAGTTCAAAGATTGAAGTCTAAAATGTCTTCGTTGCTTTCGTGCTTACAAAACAGTGCTTAGGACAAAATTGGCCTAATTTTTCATGATAAACTTAATGATGTTGAGTAAACTCACAAACAAAAAATCCTTAAGACATTTCTTGCTTAATTTACATTTTCTTCTGACAATCAAGATTTTCCGTGTACCTAGATTTATAAATATTTTCGATACGAATTCATTGGTACTTTATGCATATCTACAAGTCTAGCTAGACAAACATTTGTCTTGAGTTGAGGAAACCGTTTCTCCATTATCAAAGATTTTTATTGCAGATAGAATCATTTTTTTGAATCAAAGAAAATTTTCTTTGACTGAGAGTCATGTGGCTAATATCGTCCAAAACATTCATTTGGTGGCACTAAAGCAGCGTATATATTTAGACTTTAACCTCTGACTTCGATAATGAAGTGTCACGTTGCATCAGATTGGAATTCATTTTTTACGGTTTTTGTCTTTCTCAAAAAGGATCAAGAATTTCCACGTGCATCTTGCATTTTTCAAACTTTGCGATCTTTGGGCCACCTTGGTGTACATTCGTACAATTTTCATGAAATCTCACGGAACTCTGCAAATTTTTACAGTTCTTTAAATCCCGTATATTCTACTGAAAATTTTTTCAAATTCCATTAAGTTTTTGGAATCATGTAAACATTCTTTGAAGTCCTTTGAATTCCACAGACATCGTGAATAATCTCTAGTAATCCCTTTAAAAAGATTGAGTTTCTTTGGAATCCTTTAAAATTCTTTAAGAATAAGCGAAATATTTTGAAATCCTTAAAAAATTTAATGAAATCTTTAAAGCCATTAAAATTAGTTGAAATACCTCAAAATCTTCTATAATATTTGGAAATCCTTCGAAATATCGTTAAGGCTTTTGGAATCTTACGAAGTCTTCTGAAATCCGTGGATATACTTCAGAATCTTTTGAGATCTCCTAAAATCCCTTGGAATCCCGTAAAATAATCGAAACATCTTTGAATCTCTTAAGAGCCTATGAAATCCTTCGAAATCTTCACAAATCTTATGAAATTCCGTGAAATCCCTTCAGATGCTTTTAAATCTTCGGAATCTCATTAAAATTCCCTGATATCTTTCAAAATTAGTAGAAAAATTGAGACTCTCTGAAATTGCACTAGCTAATGTCATCAAACTCTTGGAACCTCTCAAAACATTCGAAATTTGTGAAACCTCGTTCGTTTTGGAGTCCTGTAAAACACCCTCAAACTTTTATAATCCATTGGAAGCATTTAAAATCTCTTAGAATCTCATGGTATCCCCAAAAAGCTTGGAAAATCACGTTGAATTCCATAAAAATTTTATTATTTCTTGAAATACTTTGTAGTGCTTTGACATACGTTAAAATACCTTGAAATTTTTTGAAATCATTTTAAATCACTAGATATCTCTTTCATCTTTTGAAATTACGTAGACAGTAACAATAATTGATATATTGATAAAATCTTACGTAAAGAGGGATAAAGGATACACAAACTTTATGAAACCTTACAGTGGGGGT
>JAUMHM010060640.1:0-14537 GCA_032362435.1 Melikaiella ostensackeni
ATATTTGTGCACACTTACCACCAAAATTAATGGAAAATGCGATTGTAAAGAGAAGACTGCGAATAAAAATCTTCATTTTTTTTTAGATAATTTCTGTAATCGGTGACTGATAAATTTGGAACAAGTTCACTGCTATATACCGATTAGTAAGCACTGTTATTGCAAGACTTTCAGAGTCATTAAAATTTACAAGGTGTGTAGGTTACGTCGTAGAAGTGATGAAATATCTTTTAAGCTAGAACAATCTTTTGTTTGACTTTATGAAACCAGTTTGTGCAGAAATAAAAAAAAAATAAAAATTCGTCGAAGATCTACGCAGTTTTTCCTTAGATAATTAAAAAATTAGAGACGCATAATAGCTCTTACACGACTCATGAAGTCATATTTGCCGAAAAATGATTTCATTTCTGAACGTAAGGAAAAACATTTTCTGGGTCGCACTTAGAGCATTCACAAAATACGTCATACACTCAGAAAAATGTTTGCTTAAATCGAAAAGATTTCCTCCTCAGGGTGGAAATTGATCGCATAAGATTTTTCGAAAATGAAAAATATTAGGTTAGAATAATTATACCAAATTTCATCGGAATTATCTTCCGTTATTTGTAAACTATAAGAAATGTAAATATTATTTACATTTTGGCCTTGATGTCAAAATCTCTTTGGCACCGTTTCTGACGTATCATATATTCTAACATTGCTGACCTTCTGAAGAAGTAAAGAAACGAGAATTATGGAGATAAGAAAAAAATTGAGATAGAATTTTTTTTGCTGTGGATTCTTCAAAATATTAAGTTTTCATTACTGTTACGAAGTAACTCACTGGAAATAATTCAGTGCGAAATTAGGTACTCCATTGAATTCAATGTGAAATGCTTAAGATTGTTAGTCGAATTATATTGCATTCTGAACCAAAAAAGACGAATTTTCTACCAAAAGAGATTATTTTCAACGAAAGAGTTGAGTTTTCAAGCTAAGAAGTCAAATGTTTCAGGAAAAAGTCCACTTTTGAACCCAAAAATATATCTTTTCAACCAAGAAAGATGATTTTTTAGCAGAAGTGTTTAATTAAAAAAAAAAATACTGGACCTCGACCAAAAACTATTGAATTTCCAACCAAATATTTAGATTTTCAAGCCAAAAAGACGATTTTTTCAGAAAGCAGTTTCATTTTTAATCCAAGAGGACGGATGCTCAACAAAACAGTTTAATTTTCAACAAAGTAATTAAATTTTCAACAAAATGATCAAATTTTCAATAAAGTAGTTGATTTTTTAACAAAGAAGTTCAACTTCCAACCAAGTAGTGGAATCTTCAATAAAAAAATTAATTCTGAACGAAAAATAGAATTGATGATATTTCAAACAAGAAAATGTTTTAATTTTAAGTCAGAAATAGTTGGATTTAACCAAAAAAATAAATTATCAACGAAAAATTTAATAGTTGATATTTCAACCAAAAAGACGAATTTTCAAGGAAGCAGTTAGATTTTCAACAAAATAATCTAATTTTTGACGAAATATTTGCATTTTTGAACACTAAAATATAAAATTTCAACTAACATAGATGAGATTTCAACCAAACAGTTGAGTTTCCAACAACAAAAAATTAATTATCAACAAAACAGCTGCATTTAAAACCAATTAGTTGAACTGTGAAGCAAAAAGGACGAATTTTCAACAAAGTAGTTTAGGTTTTAAACAAATGGCTGAATGTCAAACAAGATCATTTAATATTGAACAAAATAATTAAGTTATCAACAAAATAATTGAATATTTAACGAAATAGTTAAACTTTCAACAAAATAATTATATTTCCAGCCAAATATTTAAATTTTCAACCGTAAAAGATAAAATTTCAACTAAATGGTTGAATTTACAAACGAAGTGACTAATTTTCTATCCAAAAACGGGTTTTCAACAAAATCATTCAAGTTTTAATCAAAAACTTGAATTTTTGAACCCGCTAATATGAATTTTCAACCAAAAAAGATGAGTTTTCAACCAACTAGTTGAAGTTTCAAGCAAAAGCGACGAATTTTCAACAAAATAGTTTTGGTTTTGAGCAAATAACTGAATGTTCAACAATTTCATTTAATTTTCATCAAAATTATTAAATTTTCAACAAAATAATTAAATATTTTTAAAAATAGTTTTATTTTTAACAAAATAATTATATTTTCAATCAAATATTTAAATTTTCAACCAAATTTTAAACAAAATGGTTGAATTTTATCAAAGAAGATGCATTTTCAACAAGAACAAAAACGCGTTTTTTCAACAAAACAGTTACATTTTTAACAAAATAGTTGAATTTTCAACTAGAGTGATTAATCTTCAATCAAAAAGAAAAAATTTCCAACAAAGTAATTGCAGTTTTGATCAAATAATTCAATTTTTCGCAAAATAATTGAAATTTCAACCAAACAACTGAATTTTCAGCAAATTAGTTAAAGTTTTAACAAAATGTTCAAATCTTCAACAAAAAGTTTAAGTTTTAACTAAAGTGATGAATGTTCAACAAAGAAAATGACTCTTTAAGAAAGAAGTTCAACTTTCAGTCAATTAGTTGAATTTTCAATCAGAGAATATTAATTCTCAACAAAAATGTGATAGATGATATTGTTTCAACCAAAAAATATTCAAATTTATATTAAAAACAGTTGAATTTAACTAAAAAATACCATTTTAAACAAAATAGTTGGATCTTGAAATAAAAAGATTAATTTTCTACAAAAGCGTTAAATTTTCAACCAGTAAAGATTTTTCAGTCAAGGAAGGATAAAAATTCAGCCCAAAATGTCGAGTTTTCAAACGAAAAAGTCAAATTCTCTAGAAAATAGTTGAATTTTAAACCCAAAAATATACATTTTTCATCAAAAAGTTAATTTTCAACGAAATAGTTGAATTTTCTTTGAAAATTCAAATTCAAATTAAAAAAGATGAACTTAGAAGGAAATACATAAGTTTTCAACCAATAATGGAATATTCAAATTCTCAGTGAAAAAAAAAATTTAACCAAAAAGAACGAATTTTCAAACAAATAGTTAAATCTTCAACCAATAAAATCAATGTTTAACAACGTAGTTCAATCATTCAAGCAAGTAGTTGAATTTTCAGCCAAAAAAGATGAATTCTCAATTCAAAATTTGATAGTTGAATTTCAAATAAAAACGAATAATTTTCAACCAAATACAACGAACTTTCAAAAAAGCAGTTAAATTTTTGACAAAATATTCCACCTTTTAAACCCGAAAATATGAATTTTTACCCAAGAAAGATGAGTTTTCAACCAAATAGTTGAATTTTCAACAACAAAAAATTAATTGTCATCAAAATAGTCACACTTTCAAGAAGATCATCAAATTTTCCACATAAAAATTGAATATTCCACAAAATATTTGAATTTTTTTACCCGGAAAAATGAATTTTTAACCAAGAAAGATAAGTTTTCAACTAAATAACTGAATTTCCAAAAACAACAAACTAATTATCAACCAAACAGTTGGATTTAAAATCTACTAGTTGAACTTTCGTGCAAGTGCGCCAAATTTTCAATAAAATAGTTTCAGTTTTGAACAAATATCTGAATTTTCAACAAGATCATTGAATTTTCAACAAAATAATTGAATCTTCAACAAAATGATTAAAAATTCAAGAAAATAATGTAATTTTTATACACGGAAATATGAATTTTTAACCATAAAAGATAAGTTTTCAATCAAATGGCTGAATTTCCAAGGACAAAAAATTAATTTCCATCAAAATAGTTACACTTACAAGAAGATCATCAAATTTTCAACAAAATAATTAAATATCCAACAAAATATTTCAATTTTCACACCCGAAAATATGAATTTTCAACCAAGAAAGATGAGTTTTCAATCAAAAAGTCTAAAAAAGTTTAAGTTTAAAAAGTTTTTAAGTTAAAAGTCTAAAAGTTTCTATCAAAAAGTCGGATTTTCAACAGAATACGTGAATTTTATATCTAATGGTTGGAATTTTTATTAAAGAATATACATTTTTAACAACAACAAAAAATCGGTCTTTCATCAAAATAGTCAAATTTTCAACTAGGGAAATGAATGTTCAACCAAAATGATGAATCTTCGACCAAAAAAATGAAGTTTTAACAAAGCAGTTGCAGTTTCAACAGAATAATTGAATCTTAGACGAAATAGTTAAATTTAAAGCGAAATAGTTTAATTTTTAATTGAGTAATGAATCTTCTACCAAAAAAATAAATTTTCAACAAAGTATGTGCTGTTTTTACAAATAATGAAAATTTGAACAGTATAGTTGAATTTTCAACAAAATATTTGAATTTTTAACTAAATGGTTAATTTTTCAACAAAATAATTAAATTTTCACCGAAAGGTTTGATTTTTGATTGTTCAACAAAAAAAATGAATCGTTAACAAAGAAGTTCAACTTCCACCCAAGTAGTTGAATTTTTAATCAAAGAATATTAATTCTCAACGAAAAATGTAATAGATGACATTTCAATCAAAAAAGATTTTAATTTTAAGCCAAGAACAGTTTAATTTCACCAAAAAAGACGATTTTGAACAAAATAGATGAATTTTCAAATGAAAAGATTAAGTTTCTACAAATGGATTAAATTTCAAACCAGGAAAGATTTTTCAGTCAAGAAAGAAAAAAAATTTCAATCAAAAATGTCGAACTTTTAAACCAAAAAGGCAAATTCTCTATGAAAGAAGTTTAATTTTAAACTCAGAAGTATCAATTTTCTATCAAAAACTTAATTTTGCAACCAAATGGTTGAATTTTATATGAAAATTCAAGTCCAAATTGAAAAAGACGAATTTAGAATAGAATACGTATATTTTCGACCAATAATGAACTAGTTAAATTTTCAGTTTTCAACCAAAAACAGAACGAATTTTCAATAAACAATTAAATCTTCAACCAATAAAATAAATGTTTATCAACGCAGTTCAACTTTCAAACAAGTTGTTGAATTTTCAACCAAAAACATGAATTCTCAATTAAAAATTTAATAGTTGAATTTCAACTGAAAACTTTTAATTTTCAACCAAAACTAGAATAGTTCAATTTTCAGTCAAAAATTATTTCAACTATTGCCAACCAAGAAAAAAAAAAACTTTCAAAAAAGCAGTTAATTTTTGACAAAATATTCAACTTTTTGAACCCGAAATTATGAATTTCGACCGATGAATTTCAACTAATTATGAATTTTCAACAAGATCATTAAATTTCCAACAATATAATTGAATTTTGAACAAAATAATTAAATATTTAACAAAATACTTAAACTTTTAACAAAATAAATATTTTTTAACTGAATAGATAAGGCTCAAACCTTAAAATAGATTTTTCCAACAAAATGGTTGTATGTGCAAACAAAAAGATTAATTTTCTACTAATAAGATTACCTTTATACTAAAAAGATGATTTTTCAAAAAAAAATATCTGAAGGCTAAACCAAATGGTTGAATTTTTTATTCAAAAATATACATTTTTAACAACAACGAAAAAACGATTTTTTTATCAAATCAGTCAAATTTGCAACTAATGTGATAAATCTTCTAAGAAAAAAATTAATTTCGAACAAACTAGTTGAATTTCCAAAAAAATAATAAATAATATTTAAATATTAATAATATATTCAAATTTATTTAGGGGTCTGTATGTTAATTAGAACAAGGTCTTAAAAATGGGAAAAGGTGACAAATGGAAAACTTCAATTAAAAAACGCGATTGCTCAACTTCATTAAAATAATTACCTTTAATTATTTTTTGAAAGGACTTAATGCTTCTCTTTCAATCGTCGACAATACTATTGAAAAGACAAAAATTTAATTGTTTAGCTAAACAAAACGAGATTTGGAAAAAATTTAATCAAAAAACTTTATAAAAAATTAACATTTATAATTATTGCAAACAAAATATGTAAACAAATCGTAAAAATTTGCATTTTTCGCTCCATAATTTTTTTCTTATTCACACAGTAGTATTAAGAACGAAGGGATAATACTTTGTTAAAAATTTCTTCTTCTAATTGTTTACTGTAATAGTTTTTAACAGAATAAAAAAAATAGTCAAAAGCTGAATTTTTCGGTCCAAAAATATCTTTTCAAACATACAGTAGTATTAGGAGCTGAAAAATTTAAATGTTAAAAATTTTCGTCTTCAATCGAAATTTATAAACAATAACTCAGCATTTGTCGATTTGAGGTGGAGTGCTTCAAACTTAGCTTGCCAATATTTTTTAACTACAACCGAGGGTTTAACAATTACAAATTTTCATGTACACTATAATTGACGAATTGAAAAAAATTCGCACGAATTTAAAAGAATTCAAAATGATTCAAGAAAATTAAATTAATTGTAAAGAATTGAAAAAATAATTATTTAAGGTTAATTCGAGAGAACTTAAAACAATTAAAAAGTATTCGAAAGACTTCGAGAGAACTCAAAGAATTTAAAAGAATCCAAAAAGGATTTAAAGGATTCAGAAGTATTTGAAGAATTCAAATAAATTCAAAGAAATCCAAGAATTCAAAAGAATTTAAGCAATTAGGATGAAGTTAAAGAAATTGAAGAATTAAAGAGAAATTTTTTTAATCAAGGTGAATTCAAGAAAATTCAATGTGAATCGGAAAGGATTTAAAACAATTTACATGCATTCAAAATCATTCACAAAAAATTCAAAAGAATTAAAAAAATTCAAGGTTAATTCGAGATAATTTAAGCCAATTCAAAAGGATATAAAATATTTAAAAGAATTTGAAGGAGTATAATGAATGCAAAGAAATCAAACAATTTTTAAAATATCACGGTGAATCCATGGAAATTCAAGGTGAATTCAAGAGATTTAGAATATTTTAAAACAAATGAAGGTTAATTTCAAAGAATATAAAAGAATTTAAAACAATTGGAAATAATTCAGAACAATAAAAAAAATCATAAAAATTCAAGAGAATTAAAAATAATTTTAAAAAAATGCAAGGTTAGTTCGAAATAATTTCAAACAATTCGAAATAATTCAAAAGAGTTCGAGAAAATTCAGAGAATTTAAAACGATTTGAAAATACTTTGGGAATTCAAAAGAATTTAAAGAATTCAAATGAATGCAAGAAAATCAAAGTATGCACAAGAATTAAAGGGACTCAAAATAATTCAAAAAATTAAAATGAATTCAAAGGAATCAAAGAAATTGAAGAGATTCAAAAAATCAAAGTAAATCCAAGAAAATTGAAGGTGAATTGAAGAGAATTCCTAATTATTGATAATAATCTAAGGTTGAATCCAAGGAATATAAAAGAATTTGAAATACTTCCTTGTTTCCGTTCCGTAAAGTTTCAGTTCTTGGTCGACTCTAAAACTTGCAAATTATTCAAAACAATTCAAAATTTTCATAAAAAATTTTAAAGAATTTAAACGAATTAAAGAAACTCGAGATAATTTGAAAGAATTCAAAGGGATTTGAGGGATACGAGAGAATTCGAATGAATCAAAGAATTCACAAGGACTTGACGGATTGAAATAAATTCAAAGGAATCAAAGAAATTGAAAAGATTTTAAAAATCAATAAAATTCAAGGTGAATTCACGAGAATTCAAAGAAATTAAAGGATTCAGAAGAATTATAGGACCTAAAAGAGTTTAAAGAATTGAAATGAAATTGAAGAAATGAAAAAATTCACAGTGAATTTTCCAAAATTCAAGGTGAATTCAAGAGAATTCAAAATAATTCCAAATAGTTTTAGATTAATTCAAACTAATTTAGAAAATTTAAATGTATTTAAAGAATTGAAATGAATCCAACAAAATCGAAAAATGATAAAAAATTAAATAATTCAAAGTGAGTTCATGAAAATTCAAGGTGATTTCAAGAGAATTCAAAATAATTACAAATATTTTAAGTTTGATTCGAAAGAATTCAAAATAATTTACATAAATTGAGAATAATTCATAAAAAATTCAAAAAAATTCAAAGGAACTCAAAGGGATATAACGGATTCAAAATGAATTAAAGAACTAAAATGAATTCAATGGAATCAAAGAATTTAAAAAGATAAAAAAAATCAAGGTGAACTCTAAAGAATTCAGAATAATTGAAAGTAATTTTAAGGTTAATACCAAAGAATATAAAAGAAGTTAAAAGAATTGGAAATAATTCAAAACAATTCAAAGATTTTGTTTTAATTAAAAAGGATTCAATCGAATTTAAAAAATCTAAAAAATCCAAAATAGTTTTGGAAAATTCAAGGTTAATTCGACATAATTTAGAAGAATTCAAAAGGATGTAGAGGATTCAAAAGAATTTGAAGAATTCAAATGTATTCAAAGAAATCAAAGAATTCAGAAGGATTTGAAGGATTCAAAAGAATTTAAAGATTTCAAATGAATTAAAAGAATTCAAATGTATTTAGAGTTCGAATGAATTCAAAAGAATCAAACAATTCGGATGGCTTCAAAGGATTCAAGGTAAATTCAGGGAAATTCAAAATTATTAAAAATTATTCAAGGTTTATTTATAAGAATTTCAAGAATTGAAATGAATTCAAAGAAATCAAATAATGCACAAGGATATAAAGGATCCAAAAGAATTTAGAGAATTAAAATGAATTCAAAGGATTTAAAAGATCCAAAATTTTAAAAATCCAAAAAATTCGAAGTGAATTCATGAAAATTCAAGGTGAATTCTAGAGAATTCAAGGTGAGTACAAGGGAATCCAAAATAATTCCAAATATTTCAAGGTTAATTCGAAAGAATTAAAAGAATTTAAAAGAGTTCAAAGAAATCGAAGAATTCGGAAGGATTTGAAGTATCCAAAAGAATTTAAAGAATTCAAATTAATTCAAAGGGTTCAAAGGATTTAAGAAATCCAAAAAAATCAAGGTCAGTTACAGAAAATTTAAGGTGAATTGAAGGGAATTGAAAATAATTCAAATTAACTGAAATTAGTTCCGAAAAATATGAAAAATTTTTTAAAGAATTGAAAAAAGTCAAACAATTTCAAAAAATTTTAAAGAAATCAAGCGGATTAGAAAAATTCAAAGCCAATTCAAGATAATTTGAAAGGATTTAAAGGAATTCAAAGAATTAAAATGAAATTAAAGAAGTAAAAAAATTCAAAATAATTCAATGTGTATTTATGAGAATTCAAGTTGAACTAAAAAGAATTAGGGATAAATCCAAATATTTCAGGTTGATTCAAATGAATTTAAAGAATTCAAATCAATTGAGAGAATTCAAATAAATTCAAAGGAATCAAAGAAATGAAATATTTCAGAAGGATTCGACGGATTTGAAAGATTAAAATGAATCCAACGAAATCAAAAAATTAAAAAAATGCAAAAAAATTCAAAGTGAATCATGAAAATTCAAAGTTATTTCTAGAGAACTCAAGGTGAATTCAAGAGAATCCAAAGTAATTCCAAATATTTTAAGAAATCAAATAATTCAACGAATTTAAAACAATTCAAAATGGGGTGAAGATTCAGAAACATCAAAAAAATTCAAAAGAATTAAATAGGATTTAAAATATTTAAGAAAATTAAAGGAATTCAAGGAAATCAAAGAATTCACAGCTTCAAAAAAAGTTGAAATTAATTCAAAAAAACCAAAAAGAATTCAAATGAATTCAAAGAAATAAAAATTTTTAAAAGGATTTAAAGGATTCAAGGGAATTTAAGGAGTTTAAAGGCATCAAAGAATTCATAGCTCTCAAATGAATATAAAGAAATTCAAATAGATCAAAGAAATCAACAAATTTGTAACAATTCAAAAGGGGCTAAAGTATTAGAAGAATTTGAAGAATCCAAATGAATTAACAAAAATCAAAGAATTCAAAAAGATTTAAAGGATTCAAACAATTCAGATGGATTTGAAGGATTCAAAAGAAAAAGGAAAATCAGAATGAATCCAAAGAAATCCAAGAATTTAATTTTTTCAAATTCCAAGTGAATTCATGATAATTCGAGGTGAATCCAAGAGAATTTGAAATAATCAGAAATTATTTAAGGACAATTCAAAGAATTTAAAGAATTAAAATGAATTCAAAGGAATCAAAGAATTTAAAAGGTTAAAAAAATCAAGGTCAATTCAAGGAACTTTAAGGTGAATTAGAGAGACTTGATAATAATTCAAAATACTTCAAGAGGATCCAAAATGATTTAAAGGACACAGAAGAATCTCAAGAATTAAAATGAAATTGAAGAAAGCGAAAAATTAA
The DNA here is from genome assembly GCA_032362435.1 of Melikaiella ostensackeni. NCBI lineage: Eukaryota > Metazoa > Arthropoda > Insecta > Hymenoptera > Cynipidae > Melikaiella > Melikaiella ostensackeni. The sequence goes on from JAUMHM010060640.1 coordinate 10,225, forward strand.
AAAAAAAATCAAAGTGAATTCAAGGAAATTCAAAATAATTTCAAATATTTTAGGTAAATTCGAATGAATTCAAAAATTTTAACGAATTTAGATAATTCAAAGGAATCAAAGAAATTGAAGACTTTAGAAGGACTCAAAGGACTCAAAAGGATTTTAAGGATTAAAGTGAATCCAACGAAATCGAAGAATTAAAAAAAGTCTGAAAATTGAAAGTGAATTTATGAAAACTCGAGGTGAATTCTAGAGAATTCAAAAAAATTAAAAATTATTTAAGGTCAATTCAAAATAATTTAAAGAATTGAAATGAATTCAAAGAAGTCAAAGAATGCATAAAGATATAAAGGATTCAAAAGAATTTCAAGAATTAAAATGAATTCAAAGGAATCCAAGAATTGAAAAAATTAAAAGTAAATTCATAAAAATTCAAGGTAAATTCAATAGAATTCAAAATAATTCCGAATATTTTAAGTTAATTCAAACGAATTCAAGGCAATCAAAGAAATCAAAGAATTCAAAAGAATAAAATGAATCCCACGAAATCGAAGAATGAAAAATAATTCAAAAAATTCAAAGTGAATTCATGAAAATTCAAGGCGGATTCTAGAGAACTCAATGTGAATGCGAAAGAATCCAAAAGAATTTCAAATATTCTCAGGTTAATTCACAAGAATTTGAAGAATTCAAAGAAATCAAAGAATTCAACGGATTTAAGGCAATTCAAAAGTGGTTAAAGATTTAGAAACATTTAAAGAATTCAAATGAATTCATACGTTTCAAAGAGTTTATAGAATTCAGAAGAATTACATAGGATTTAAAGGATTCAAAAGAATTTAGAGAATTCAAATGAATTCAAAGGGTTCAAGGAGTTCATGGAATTCAAAAGAATTGAATAGGATTCAGAGGATTCAAGGAAATTCGAGGAATTCAAAGAAATCAAAGAATTCAACAAATTCAAAAAAATTCAAAATGGGTTGAAGTTTTAGAAGAATTTGAAGAATTCAAATGATTTTAAAGAAATAAAAGAATTCAAAGGGATTTAAAAGTTTCAAAAGAACTTGAAGAATTCGAATGACATTAAAGGGTTCGAAGAGTTCATAGAATTCAAAAGAATTACATAGGATTTAAAGGATTCAAGTGAATTTAAGGCATTCAAAAAAAAATCAAAGAATTCGTAGCATTCAAAAGAATTTAAATGACTTGCAATGAATCAAGGAATTCAACAAATATAGAAAAATTCAAGAGGGGGTAACGTTTTAGAAGAATTTAACGAAATCAAATGAATTTCAAAGGAATCAAGTGAGTTCGTTGAATTTAAAAGAATTACATATGATTTAAAGGATTCAAGGGAATTTTAAAAACTCAAATGAATCTAAGAATTCACAGCATCCAAAAGAATTAAAATGAAATCAAATAAATTAAAGCATTCAACGGATTTAAAATGATTCAAAAAGGGGTAAAGTTTTAGAGGAATTTAAAGAATTCAAATGAATTCAAAGGGTTCAAAGAGTTCATTGAATTCAAAAGAATTACGTAGGATTTAAAGGATTGAAAAGAATTTAGAGAATTCAAAGGGTTCAAGGTGTTCGTGGGATTCAAAAGAATTAAATACGATTCAAAGGATTCAAGGGAATTTAACGAATTCAAAGAAATCAAAAAATTCACAGCATTCAAAAGAATATAAATGAATTCAAATTGATCAAAGAATTCAAAAAATCTGAAACAATTCAAATGGGTTAAAGTTTTACACAAATTTTAAGAATTCATCGATTCAAAGAAATCTAGGAATTCAAAGGAATTTGAAGGATTCAAAAGAATTGAAGAATTCATATTCGAATTCAAGGAATTCGACGAATTTATAACAATCCAAAAGGGGGTGAATTTTTTGAAGGATTTGAAGAATTCAAATGATTTCAAAGGGTTCAAAGAGTTCATAGAATTCAAAATAATTAAATAAGATTTAAAGGAGCCAGGGGAATTTAAGGAATTCAAAGAAATCAAGAAATGTACAGCATTCAAAAGATTATCAATGAATTCAAATGGATCAACAATTCAAAGGATTTGGAACAAATCAAAAGGGGTTAAATTTTTATGAAAATTTAAAGAATTCGATTGAATTCAAAGGGTTCAATGAGTTCATAGAATTCGAAAGAATTACATAGGATTTAGAAGATTGAAGTGAATTTAAGGCATTCAAAAAAATAAAAGAATTCATAGCGTTCAAAAGAATTTAAATGAATTCGAATGAATCAAGGAATTCAACGAATTTAGAACAATTCAAAAGGGGGTAACGTTTTAGAAGAATTTAATGAATTCAAATGAATTCAAAGGAATCAAGTGAATTCAAAGGGTTCAAAGAGTTCATAGAATTCAAAAGAATTACATAGGATTTAAAGGATTCAAGGGAATTTAAGAAATTCAAAGAAATCAAAGAATTCACAGAATTCAAAAGAATTAAAATGAAATCAAATAAATTAAAGCACTTAACGAATTTAAAATGATTCAAAAAGGGGTAAAGTTTCAGAGGAATTTAAAGAATTTGAATGAATTCAAAGAGTTCAAAGAGCTCACAGAATTCAAAAGAATGACGTAGGATCTAAAGGATTCAAAAGAATTTAGAAAACTCAAAGGGTCCAAGAAGTTCGTGGAATTCAAAAGAATTAAATAGGATTCTAAGAATTCAAGGGAATTTGAGGCATTCAAAGAAATCTGAGAATTCAAAGCATTCAAAAGAATATAAATAAACTCAAATGGATCGAAGAATTCAAAAAATCTAAAACGATTCAAAATGGGTTAAAGTTTTAGACAAATTTTTAAAATTCAAACGAATTCAAAGAAATTAAGAAATGCAAAGGGATTTTAAGGATTACAGGGAATTTGAGAAATTCGAAGAAATCAAAGAATTCACAGGATTCAAAAGAATATAAATGAATTCAAAGGGATTGAAGAATTCAACAGATCTTAAACAATTCAAAATGGGTTAAAGTTTTAAACAAATTTTAAGAACTCAAACGAATTCACAGCATTCAAAAGAATATAAATGAATTCAACAAATTCAAATTCAAAGAAATCAAGAAACTCAAAAGGTTCAAAGAGATCATACAATTTAAAAGAATTAAATAAGATTTGAAGGAGCCAAGGGAATTTAAGGAATTCAAGGAGATCAAATAGTGTACAGCATTCAAAAGAATATAAATGAATTGAAATTGATAAAAGAATTCAATAAATTCAAATGAATTCAAATAAAACAAAAAACTCAAATGGTTCAAAGAGATCATAGAATTCAAAAGAATTAAATAAGATTTGAAGGAGCCAAGAGAATCTGAGGAATTTAAAAAAATCAAAGAATGTACAGCATTCAAAAGAATATAAATGAATTCGAATGGATGAAGGGATTCAACGAATTCGAAACAATTCAAAAGGGGTTAAATTTTTATAAGAATTTAAAGAATTCAAATGAATTCAAAGGGTTCAAGGAGTTTGCCGAATTAAAGAGAATTAAATAGGACCTTGGGGATTCAAGGAAATTTAAGGAATTTAGAGAAATCAAAGAATTCACAGCATTCAAAAGAATATAAATAAATTCAAATAGGTCAAAGAATTCAACAAATTTTCGTTTTGAAATGAGAAAGGAAATTTACCTGTATTTACTCAAGGCTCCATCGGCCTTAAGGAATCCATTCTCATCATAATATTCGTGCTTTGCGCTCGATTTTCTGCGCTCACCGTATAATATATACAAATAAATAGTTTTTTTCAGTTTTGTATGTTTGAAATTAAAGTTTTTCAATTTTGAAGATTGTGTATACCATTTTTAAAGTTTCATTTTGAATCTGCCAAATTTTCATTTCTTTAAATATAAAATTCCTAACTGTGAAAAAAGAAATGGAAATTCTTAATTTTTACGTTTTTAAAGATTTTAATTTTCAATTTTAAAGGCTATGAATTTAATATTTTACAATTTTTCAGTACATCAAATTTGGGTCTATTCATTTATTTAAAGTTTTTAATTTGAAATTTTTCAATTTCGAATGTTTATTCAAGGTGAAAAGCACGCTTTAAATTTTATATTTTACAATTTTTGATGATTTAAATTTGAAAGTTAAATTCCAAATACGTGTAAGCATTATATTAGTAACTTTGAATATTTCATCCCGACATTTTTTTAGATGTTTCTGAGAAAATCATTATTTTCATAATTTTTATACTTATTTTCATAGTTGTCAATTTTTTATTATTTCAGAGGGCTGGAACAGTCTTCCCAAAGATTAATTCATACATAGACAGGGCACCATAAAAGATGTTTCTGATGTATA
>JAUMHM010060661.1:0-14534 GCA_032362435.1 Melikaiella ostensackeni
CATATTCATAAATTCGCTCAGCCACACAAACAAATATCCGCCACCGCTCTTAAGCATTTCAGCGGTGATGCCATCCACACCAGCAGCTCTACCATTTTTTAGTTCCTTAATCATGGATATAATGTCGTCGATATTGATTCTTCTTCCGCTACCTACAACGGGATAGTCTAACGCATTCTCTCCAATGGAAAGGTTGTTATGCTCCATAGCTTCACCTCCATGCTATCTCTTGAAAAAATCTCTTCTACAGTCTTTTACTTTATCCAAATCTCATACCATTTCACCATCAGCATTCTTGATTCTGACTACTTCAGTGCTAGAACTTCCATTCATAATCTTCTTATCCCATTTCCAAAATAGTTTCTCATTTCCTTCGAAGTCGTTTTGCATTTTTTTATCTTTTTTTGCTTTAATTTTATCCTTGCTATCTTTGACTAGTATCTTGACTCGCCTGTTTCTATCCCTATAATTATTTTCTAATCTAGTGCTCTCCTCATCGCTAGGACCTCCACTATTTAGCATTCTCGAGTACGTTTGCTTTTTGTCGTTGACAGCCACGCGGATTTCATCATTTCACCAAGCATCTCGAGCCCTTCTTCCTAAAACTGCAGTTCCGCACATTTCAGATGCACTCTCGAAGATGCTATCTCGTAGTATAATCCATGCACCCTCTACATTTTTATTACTCGATTCAGCCTTCCAGTCTACTTTATAATTATTTAAATATTTATTTAGCTTTTCACGACATACCAATTGTACTCCAGCCTTCTGCAAATTCTCTATTCTAACTCGCGTCTGCTTCGGTTTATCATTAGTTCTTCTCCTCCTCCACCCTTGACCTAGACTTATTTTGAAAGCTGAAAGGTAGTGATCCGTTCCGCAATCAGAGCCTTCCATATTCTTGTACCCTTACAAGCCCTCGAAGTCTCTCATCCGCTAATACAAAGTCAATTATACTATGACTTTCGCCTCTGCACCAAGTATACATGTAGATCTTTTTATGTCTGAACCAAGTGTTCGTAATAAACAATCCTTTTTCTAAGTATAAGCTAATTAATTTTTCCCCATTACCGTTCGTTTTCGAGTCTCCGAAATGATCCAGTACCCTGTCGGTACCTTCGCGTTGCACACCAAACCAGTCATTCATATCTCCAAGTAGAATTATTCTCTCGCCAGGATCGCGAGTCCCAAGTATATTATTTAGCAAGACTCAGAAGGCATCTTTTACATACCTTTTGTCATCATCAACTGGAGCGTAGTATGCTATGATAAATAGTCTTCTGATTTCTACTTTCATTCTAAGCCATGGTAATCTAGGTGATACACATTCATACTTTTTGACATGTTGTTTTACTCTCTCATTCCTAATCAGACCGACTCCTTGGGTACTATACGATTCATCTTCTACTCCTGACCAAAGTTCGAGCCTGTTCTCTATGTTTTTTACTTGACATACCTTCTTCTTTGCTTTCGGTACACACAGAATATCTAGCTTCTCTACGCGCATTGTATCCCGCAATTCCTTCTCCTTAAGATCATGCACACATCTAGAATTCCAAAAACCTAACCTCCACTCATCGCCTGAAACTTTTCCGAGGACATGCCTTTCGTCAGTAGAAGCGTCAATCCTATACGACGATACATTATTATTTGTATTATTCATTGTTAAAAGCATACACCCAACTACAACTTGAAGCGAAAAATTTATATCATAAGTATAAAATTGTGTCCAAATAAAGCAGCTGAATCGTTATAATGTTGAGTGTCCATTCATAACGTCAGTCCCACCAAACTTCGGTCATGCAAAGGAAAGTATGAAAACCAAGTCAGAACCAAAAGAGTTATGATCGGTTTGTGTTGTAGACTGAGGAGGGCACCAGTCACCTGCATTTTGGTCTCTAAGATGTTGAAAGAACATTCAATGCTTCAAAATGTGACAAGAATACTCAACCGTGAATAAAAACTCGGATCCTAATAATTACCATGACAGGTGTAGGTACATTATCATGTGAATGGATGGTCGAGAGCGAACCGACAGATGACTTAATTAACGAATAAGTTGATTTGAAATTTACACAGCCGCGTAAACAACATTATTGATTAAGTAACGAAAACCTTTGGTATTCATTCACAACAACTGATTGCAAAATTAGAAAGGAATTCGTTTAGTAAATCTTTTCAGAAAATGATGGTTTTATTGACGAGCCTACACTAGATTTTATTGTAAAAACTATAGGTTTATGACTATTAAAGTAGCTAAAACGTGAACTTGTTTATAAAATTCTTTGTAAAATGAAAAATTGCTACTCGGTGAGCCATCTTGATTCGATAGAAAGATACAATTCATGACCGATTTTTATATATAGCTCACTCTTTGGTTGAAAATTTTTTTTTGCAAAAATACTGTATGACATAAAATGTCCTTGTGTCTATATCGAGTGCGCTCCAGTGTAAAAATTCAGGGCCGTTTTAACCACTTCCGGTAGAAATACAAAATATTATTGACTGTATATTGTATAAATGTAGATTTTCGCTATCGTTAAAGATGGACCATTGTCATTAATGAAGATTAATTGATAAGAACAAATTTTTCCGTGTGTATTTAGGAATAAGTGCGAAATATGCACGCGAATGCATGTTTTTCTTCGTCAGGGAACGAAATTCTTAGAACAGCCTAAACCAAGGGAGATTCAGTTAAGTTCCCAGATTATATGTGTCCATGAATAAAATGTCTAGTGATGACAAAATTCAGCTAATCAAGGTAACTATTTAAATTTTATCGCGAAAAGTTTGCTCAGCATGTTCCTCGTGTATTATGACAGCTGCGACAAAACTAGTGAAACCCATAATATTTTCCTCCCAGTGTAAAAAGACTGGATTTAAAACTGATCTTATGACTTCTTCGAGGGATGCACATATGTCACAAATATGTAAAGTTTCTTAAAATTTATATAAATGGCTTTATTTCCATACTATTTAGGTGTGCATAATGTTTTGCGACGATCAGTTGAAAGCTAAGCTCCCGAAATTCTGAAAATAATGAATAGATAAGAGCTCGCTGCATCACACAAGCAGTAGAGTGACTTAACGCACAAGACCTTTTCAGGTAGACTGAGTAATTGAGCGTTTTAATTTGCGTAGATTCAATTCTTGCTACACATAAAGTAAAGCTAAGGTGTTGATGTACATGTTGCATATTTTATCATCCCTTTATCGATTATATTATCCTGTTAGCGATTGAAATATGTTATGTGCGCCGCATTATCCGCTTCTCTCCTGTGGATGGTAATTAGGCACTTCATTTTGTATTCTTGAATCTATATTTGAATTTTTTATCATTCACGCTATCGCGCACCATGAAATACATCATGGAAAAATAGAGGAAATACTGCAGAATAAAATTTGTAAAAAACTATTCTTCAGTTTTCAAAATCTACTTGACTCCTTTTAACACTTTTGAAGAAAGGCTCATTAAACGTATGACTGCGTACCAATTTTTTTGCCGTCAACCAGGCTAATTATTGATCATTCGGTGAGGATATGGATCATCTTTTATGCTCTGCGATTTGTCAGTGAACTTTTATTATTTCATCATGAGACTTTCTGCACATCGTATAAGCAATACTAAATTTTAGAAAATACTGTTGTAGGCCAACGGTCCGACTGGGAATCCCCTGAAAAATTGACAATTGACAAACACGAGCCTTTACTCAAGTTGCTCTTGAAACGTGAAGGAAGGCCCACGTGATAAATTGTCGCTTTCAGGATGTTTACGTAAACGAGCTTGCTAACCCTGAAAATAATTCATGTTCGCCAAACCACTTTCTCCTTTCGCCAAGTTAGCGTTGACAGGTCCTCAAATTTCATCGTGTCACGTAGGTTGCACATGACCATCCCGTGGCCGGAGTCTCTCCCTCTTTCCAACCCACGCGTGGGTCTTTCTCTCTCTGTCACCAGCTCTCACTTTTGCTTCCTTTCCTTCACCGTGATTCACTGGCCACGAGCGATAAACAACCGAAGATCTCAACCAGCGGAAGCGTTTTCTGAACGTTTCTCATTGTTAGTTTTTAACAAATTGAAGTTCTAGTTCAAACTAAAATTCAATTTAATAACACCGTATCGTATCTGATATCAAATCTATCAGCATTAGACGAATAATCTGAAAATGTTTAATTCAGAAGTCTAGGGTTTTGTTAACAAAAATTTTCTCATGTCAAATCGACGTCTTAGAAAACAATGACCAGTGATGAAGGATCTTCGTCAGAATGCACCCCTTTTCTCTGTCTGCAGCATCTTGACTGGTCCTAAGCAGTTTGATCAACATGTGCCAAAAATGCTGAAAAACCCGGGACAAGAACGAGGAAGGACAGAATGGGGCGCAACAAAACGAGACGCGACAAAGAGAGACCAGGCAAATCGAGACGAGAAATACCAAGGCAGCAGGTATGTTCCATTCTCGTCTTATCTCGTTCCTTCGTATTTCTTGCTCGGCCGCAACACTAATATTGGTACAAATGGTAGAAGATTGAAAGAAACCATACTTTAATATTCAGTTAATGTTGTATGAATATTTCAGCCGCCGAATAGTATAACCACGTATACAAAGTTTCGTCCGAAAGTGGGGAGGACACCTGTACGTCACTCAAACCCAAGCGACCAAGAGCCATCTCACTCTCAAGAGAAATATTTTATGTGTGTTTATACTATCCGGAGGCCCATTTACGAATGTGCAATTCCGTAAAATTCTTAGATTTTAATTTATTTCATACTCTTACTATACATAACCGTAATGGCGAAAAATCTTTGTTCAGTGACACACTACCAAATAAAATTGAAAATATTCTTTCACCTACATGTTCGGAAATTGAAAAATGTCAGGATTAAAAACAAAAAATTTCGTAATAATTCTGGCAAATTTCAAGAGTTTTCGAAAACTAGATGACCCCTTCAGTACATGAAAAGAGAAATGCAGACAAAATCAGGGTATGATCACCACGTCAACTTTATTGCTTTTGTGTCAATGAGAAAAGAATCAACCATGCCTATTTGAAAGTTACACGCAACAAAAATTACTCTTCTCTAAAGTTGACCAAGTACCAAATATTAATGGAACAGAACAAATTTCCATATCTAAATGTATCTGCTTAGTAAATTTGAAGAAAAAAAACATTCAAGAACACGAACTCAAACAAAGTCATCTTGTGTAACAGAATTGCACATACGTAGAGTATGGTTGGAATGTGTGAATGAGACTCTAATGTGAAAAGATATAAAGATTCATAGAAGCACGTTTGGGATGAAGAGTATGGATCTTTCTATGGATTTATCAGTCACTTTGAGTGTTTATGTGTAAATCATGATGTTTGATGGCTCTGTCAAGCTCTTCGCCTTGGGAGATTGCTAGAGAGATTGATCAGCGACCCGCGTCGGACCGGTGTTGTGGGAAATGTGTGTCGTTTGAGTGAGCAAGGCAGGAATGATAGATTCTTCTAAAACCTATCCTTTCTCCTACAAATCCCTTATTTACCCTCACCATATAAATTCCTTGATCCTTGCAAGTGCAAAGAAGGTAGAACCAAACGAGTTACGCTTACCCCAAAAGTGATTTGGCTTAATGGTATAATAACAATTTTAATATAACAAAGGTAAAAAGAGGGACAAAAAAAAGAGTCAACCAAACCAACCTCTCACTTTCTTCATTATTCTTTCTCTGTTCTCTTTTTTTTTCTCTGAGGATTTTTTCAGAAACCAGAAGAAGCACAACCGGAATATCGCTATGAGCTGAAAGATTATTAGCAGCAACATGAAGGCGATTGGTATTGTACATTGAAGACGAAAAAAGTACTGTAGTCTAAAACAAGAAACTCGTAACTTACGTTTAGGATTTGGCATTACGCTGGACACCCAAATCTTCGAGCGCTTTCTATCACTTTCTTTTATTCATAGCAACCAGCTATTCCCTTAAATATCGGGCATGCGCAGTGGAGTTTATTTACAACGCATGTGCCATGTTTAGCCAAAAGCTAATTTGCCTGATTGCCATGAACAATACAGAATTATGGAAAACGTGACATTTACGACGGTTAAAGGAGTGGCGACATCTGCTCTGAATTTTGTTTATCCAGTCAAGTTCCAAATCCAAAGTGTTACTTACGCGAAAATGCCAAAATTGCCTGGAAAACCAGAAAAAACATGTTTTTCTTGATTTACCCCGGAATTGTCGCTTGTATTAAGAAAATGTTGTAAGAAAAGTTGTAGATCTCTATAAAATAAATTTTCCTTGTTTCATTAATTTTTTTATTGAACAAACTCTTCTTGGGAAAAATAGAATGAGGGTCAAAAAATATTTATTTTATTGACTCCACTCTTCTAACACGCTGGAGGTGGAAGTCTTTTCATAGTTGACTGCTTTTGCAAGGGAAATCTTTCCGAATTCAAAAATAGTTCACTACCTACAGAGGAATATGTACGAAACATACTCTCCTTTGAGGCATTTTCGTCCTATGAATTCAGTTCAATTGAAGGCATAATTCCATTGCATCTTGCAAATGCATTGATTTCGAAAAATGCGAATGTACGACTAAAGTTTCCATCGTTAAAAGACAGTTTCTACTCGACGAGTGAACAGATAGGATAACGTTTACCTCCAATGTCGGTATGCTATTCCAAACACAGCTGTAGCTGCCATTGTAATGTCTACTTTGCGACACCGTGGCTTACTAACAAAAGATGGCATGTCTCCGATAATTGATAGAAGTGAAATGTGGTGAAGCAGAAAACAAATGCGACGAGATTCAACGCGTTCGCAACCTCAAAATATGAAGTTTGAAGCACTATATTAGGATGGACGAATGGATCAAACCAAAATAAAAGCCGGAATACACAAATTTGTATTGTACAAAAAAAAGCACATAGCTCTTATGCAAGAGCCAGATTATTAGAATATAGGACATGTAAGCACGAATTTCTTTGATGCAAAATGTGTTTGTACCTCAGTATTATAATTTCTAACTAGGACTAATTCGAACACAACCTACTTTCGATACCTAAAATCTTCGCGTAATAGGCTTTGACGGTGCCGTTCTAAATACTGGTTGTGAAAATACCAGGAATTGAAGAATTCCTAGCAAGACCTGTACAGTGGACAGTATGCCTATTGAACACTAATGAGCTTGAGTTTTTCCACCTTTTTGAGAGCTTAGATGGCTGAACCTCATGGCCGAATGCGTTTTCGAGACCTATAGGAAAATCGCTGAAAAATTGTGAAATGTTTTCTATTATTCCCAGTATTCAAAGTATACCACAAGAGGACATAGAGTCGGATCTAATCGAAGTCCTGAGTGTAGATTCTGCAGTTCTTAGTACTAATCAACAATACTCACGTGATACATGGACAGCTGTTGTAATAGGAAAATGTTCAGATAATCTAGCTGATATCGATCCTCTAGTAATGTTGTACTCGAGATTTCTTAATACTACGAGTAGAATTTTAGAAGCAAATGCATTGCCACTGATGATCCTTGCTCTGAGCTGATCACGTTGGCTGTTTTCATTTGCCAAGTTTCCATTCCCACATTGTTCACCATCAAGTTGTACAACTTCATATCAGAAGGTGTTAGGATTCTTTTGAAATTGGTTCGTCTAACAAGGTACCCGCCAACGAATTTGAGGAAAGATAGTGGACAAGCTGTTCCAGAGAAATACCTTTTTTGCACACTCGGAAAACATGCATTGATTTCAAGAAATGCAAATGTAAGACTGAAATTCCCATCGTAGAAAGACTGTAACAGGAGCATAATTTCCAACAGCTATTTTCAGTGTATTGCAGTCAGAACTATTTGAACTCTCATACATACCCGTTGCAACCATCTCTTGAATAGCTTAATTTACTCGATCTCGATATACTTAGTGAATGCTTCCCGCTCACAGTCATCATTTTCATTATCTGTTTCTAAAGCTCCAATAACTATATTTACTTCATTATTCGAATGAAATTCACTTTCGTGTATGAGATTGCCTCGAACAACTTCGATCGATGGTAAATTTTTGGAAAATGGAAAAATATCATCTTTCGTCCAATCATCATTCATATACTATAAAATAATTTATTTCCCCCAGAAAACATCTAATATAATATGAAAATGATGGAACTTGTGAGGTTTTAAAGGGACTTGGTGATTTTTTTATGAAATAGTCCATTTCCTGCCAAAATCACCCAATATAGCCGCAAAATGATGGAATTTGTGAATTTCGGAAGAAGCTGATTGATTTTTCTATAAAAGAATTCATTTTCCGCTGAAAAAAACCCGGGACTCTGACCCCGGTGGCATTTGCCGAAATATGGGGTGTGAAAGAGCCTTTACGCCTAACGTCATTTTCAACTATTTCCAAAAGAACCACTTCTGATTAGCACCTGATTCTGAAAGACTTTAAAGCAACCAGTTTTTCAGTAGAGCTGCAACATCATAGAACCCCTAGTTTCTTCTGTGTGTCGCTCATAGACAATTGCAGTGAGATTTGTTTTAAAATCGTGGTTGGCTTTTCAGCAACAGCAGTAAATAAAACTATATTTGATACCGAGAGTTCAGAGTCTCTTTCATGCAAGGAAAGGTACTCAAAAAATTCCTCATAGACACATGTCACTTGACTTCCAGTGTCGATCAAAGCTGACGTGGGAACATTAAAGATAATCAGAATCAATCGTAGACTAAGTGGTATTTTAAATGATTGCTCGGTCTAAAAGCTCGAATCAGACTCACACTCTACACTCCGTGCAAGGACTTCATATTGATTACATGACGATACGGTGCGATGCTGGACCCGAACTCAACGCACCAATTATTGGTTTGAACGGTCAATATTAACGAATGCATAAATTTGACTAACTTGTGCTATTAAAAATGATGGGTAAGCCCATATTAAGCAAATGCATAATCTCTAAGTTGGAATTTTTCTCTATGGAATTTGAAGGCATTTGTGATATTTGCACACTCCAAGACTGAGCCCCTACCATTGACGACGTACAATTGCACGAACTACATTGTTGACCATTTGCTTCCGAGTTTCTCAATTTGACCGGATTTTTACTATAACCGTTCTTTTCTATTTGACCTTTATCACGAGACTCTGTTATTTTTCTACTATTGTGTATTTTTTCAATAAAAGTTGAGTCTAACTGATCTAGCGCTTAGGTGATTTCTTTACCATTCTCATAATCTGCAGTCACTAATGTTCTGCGTCCTCGTAATGGCATTTGCTGAACCACACAGTAATGTAACTCACTACATTCCATTTTTGGTTGAAACTATTGAGCCTCTTCAATTTGTTTTAAAAAAATACGTTTGGAGATTACTTTCTTATGGATCGAAGCGTTTAGCAGACCAAACTGATTTGATCTTAAATCAAATGGAAAAAAACTCTTTTAGAAAAGTTTCGAAAAATGCCTCATAATCGACAAACACATTTTTTTCAGTCTCGAACTAAAACTTCGCACGACCTACGAGAGAATCGGGACAATATTTAATTTATGTTGTGCCGGAATTGATTTAGTGATAATGTGTTCATTCAATGCCCCCAAAAAATTATTTGGATTTCGCGCCTCTCCCTCGAATTTCGGCAAATTACAATCAACATTGAACGTCTGAAACCCTTGAATGATAGCCTGAAACAAATGATTGTCAACACCCCTCTGTGATCTTGCCTGTGTTACCTCAAATCTGGCATTTAGTAGTCTTTCTAATTTAAATGTTTGACTTTCATTTGTGGTTAAAACACGTTTCAATTCTGTCTGTAAGAGTTCCATCTCTTTTCGTATAGTATTTTCTGTCTCGTTAAATATTTCAATTGGTAGATTTCTACGCGAGCAATATTGATTCACGCGAGAATTCAAACATCAAAATAAATATTGGCACAACAGAATCAAGTGGGATTCGGATAAGTTATAGCCGAAACACACATACACACTCGTAAACTCAAATTTTAAATAACGATTGGCCCAACTTTTAGTGTGTCGATTTCGATGTGGATCTATGATAGTGTTATAGAGAGGAGTCCGAAATCCACAATCATATCTGGGACGACAAAGGAACTCAAATTAAATGACATTGGTAATATCTGCCAGAACCACCGGTTTTTTCCTTCATAGAGGTCATCTTTTAAGCGCTCGTCAAGTGATTTCTTTTTGGGATTAAAATTAAAGCCACGCTGAAAAAGCACTCACAGTCAGCGACTGTCGTTTTTATGATAAAAACGCACCCACTATTAATTTACAATAATTATTCAAGAATAAATACCTTCCAAAACTTTGCGGTGCGGCTCAAAATTGTTACGTGGCGCAGGTAACCAATCTTAATGTCCTTACTTTTCTGATAAAATTGGCGCTCAACTCATACTTATTCAAATCATAAATTCATGTTACAACAGTTGAAGAATCCTATTCGATTCTGGCTCATATTGAGGATAAAACAATTCCAGTCAATTCCACAATTTCACTTTGTTTACTACTACTCTTCGATAACTATTTCACAATGAAATAAAAAAGCCGCGACTTATTCACACGCGGATCGTACTTCGAAAATTAAGTTGACAGTGTGACTGCTTAGAACATAAAGACGATCATTGCGAAAATGAATGGGGTTTTCATAGCAGATTCTTCCCCTTGACTTTTGCAAATCTGAGTGATTATAATTACCATAACAGGTGTAGGTACATTATCATGATAGCTATTTGTTATTTATAAAAGGATAAAACTATACTTACTCCCATCGTTGAGTATATTGTTTATACCATATTACATTTTTATATTTTGTATAGTAGTATGTTTAACAATCGCTGTGATTGTTGCTTATAGCAATTAGCCTCTCAAAAGCTAATACTTTATCGACGGTAGTGCGATTATTATAAGTAGGCGTACGATTGTGTGAATCTAGCTAGTGCTCCTGAGTATAGAGTATCTACCACTTGTTTGCACTGCGATGAGTTGAGTTGCATATTGTCAGGCGTTACGACAAAATTTTAAAAAAGGTTTATGTATCACTCTTTATCATACACATTCCGAATTCATTTGATGCGTCTTTCACAGATACAGTTTGAGCTTTTATTTCGCCAGGTCTTCAAAAATATAATCAAACATTTTTTCATGAGGCGTAGTGATTCTTTATATAACCGTTACTTCATGATTGACCACTGCAGCGCTACCGTCTAAGCGCGCATAATGAACAGCCGCGGACGCTAAAGAAGCGCCAAAGTCTTACCTGTACCGGCTGGTGTGTACCTTAAATCCATTTCATATAATTACGAGCAACATTGTGAAAATATAAGTGGTAAAAGGTTTAGTAACTAACACGAGCATTATTATATTCTTAGCAATGTCTTCTTCGCAGCAGAAGAAGGAAATGTTGCCCTCTGAATTACTGTGAGCCTCTTTTGAAAACAAATTCTGTGCGCCTCTTTTAAAAATAAATCAAAGTTTTTGAAACATCCAGAGTGGAGATACGGTCACAGCAGTTCTTTCTTTTCATATTATTGAATAATTTCATCAAGATTCGTGAGTTTTCGATGCAGGTTCCAGTGCAATTCGATGCGGCACCAGGATAAAGAACATACGCGTTTTCATCTTGGTAAATAGTTTTGTTACCAGCCTTAGTCGATTCTCCTTCAGAGTTGTCGCACTCTTAAGCTAATAAGGCAAAGTTCCGAAGTGAACAGAGAACGCCCGCTTCATCGTCCTTACACTTTCCTTCCACAGTCTTCGCAGACGTCAGATTATCTATGAGTAAAGTTTCGAAGGAGCTTTTAAACTGCATGCACGTTGGATTGACATTTCTCCTGTTATGACTTCTAATCATTCCGAAAATTTTTTCTACGGGATCTGATCAACGTGGCGCAGAGAAAAATCTTTAAATCCAAGTTTCTTCAATGTTTGCCATAACCATGAGAAACCTTTTAATGTTGACATCCAGTTTTGAAGTGATCGTACAGATTCCTGTTTTTTCGTCGTTGGATTTAGTAACCTGAAATTTTCTTTCATGCAGGTCGCAGCTTCCTTTCGAAACAAAGAATGAAAGCTTCTGTCACTGTCTTCTTTCCACTGATCATTTTTTTCTTTCGGGGGATTGTTTTTTGCCATTTACAGAAATGAAGACATCGTTGAAGAATTTCACTACTACTGACGAGGTAACACCTTCCCTGATTGGCACTGACTTTGGCCCTTCGGCAGTTGATAGTGATCCTGCAAAGAAAAAATTTGAATTATAACCTTGGAATGTTTTTTTTTGCAAAGAAGCATATGTAAAAGGTATGCAAACTTTCAGTATAAGTCAGCAATCCGATAAACGCAGCCATTTTTGTGCTAAGTGCTCGAGCTGTGGGACTTACGCGAGTTTTCGCTGATTCTGTCGTGCCTACATCAAGTAATGCTTTCTCCAACTTCATATTTATCGAGGAATCCACGCTGTTTTGGCAATGCTCGTGTGAGTAGATGATGTGAGATTTATCATTAATGCGGGCACAGCATCGTTTCTCAAACCTGCAGCCTGGTACGCAGCACCGCCAATAAAGTTTTGTTTTTGGAATTCACTCAGTGTCACCTGATGAAAAAAGCTTGTAAAACAAAAAGGATAATTTGATGGGTAGTGATCATAAACGGTCTGAATTTCAAATTATTAGATGATAATTCTCCTCCATACCAAGTTCGTTTGTGAATTTTCTTGAATAAAATCAGTCAAAATATAACTTCTTGCCAGATGAAGACAAACGTGTATACAGTTTCCCTATCAAATATCTTTTTACACATGAAGTTCAATAATTTGATTAGTCATTATGCTAACTCTATTTTGTTAATTCATTTAGTCACAATTGTCATACAATATAAACTTCAATGAACATTAACATATAGTAACATAACCCCACGAAACCTCGAAGCTTATCGTAATATTTCTTACCTGTGCTACTCGCTGCACTTTTTTCGATCAATTTTTTCCTCAGCACCTTCGTTTTAATTCATATATTTCACAAAATATTGCCAACCACTCTTTTTATCAACAAAATATCAAAAATGGCATCAAACTTGAAATATTTCCAACGGATACTTTCAACACATTTGAAATTTGACTATGTTGAGGTGCGGCTTGTGTACGATGCATACTCACACGACTATAGACAATCATCAGCGCCCTTCAAACTATGAAACCCGTATTCTTCTGCGATAAAGGCTATACCGGAAAAGCCCATCTTACTTTCCACCCACTGGTTTAGGTCAGACTTTAGCGCTTCTTTAGCGTCCGCGTCTATTCAGTATGCGCGCTTAGACGGTAGCGCTGCCGTAGACACTCACGAACTAATCGTTATATAAAGAAGCATTACGTCGTATGATAAAATTTTTGACTTTCTTTTAATGATATTGCGAAATGAAAGCTAAAACTATATCTTTGGAAGACGCATCAAATAAAGTCCAAATGTGTACCTATGATAAAAAGTGATACATCCACAATTTTCAAAATTTCTTCATATCGCCTGACAATATGCAGCTCACCTTATTGAAATGCAAAGAAGTGATAGTTACTCTATAGTCAAGCACACTAGCTAGATTCACACAATGATAAGTCTACTTATGATAATTGTCACTATCGTCGATGAAGGAGTAACTTTTAAGAGGCTAAGTGCCACAAACAACAATCATAGGGATTGTTAAACATACTACATTATTGATTATTGTCGTGAGTTGTCAAGTATAGACCATACACTTAATCATAGGGATAAGCATACTATTATTATTTCATAACTAATAAATAACTTTAAGTACATGATGATGTACCTAAACCTGTTACGGCAATTATGATCGCTCAGATTTTCAAAAGTCAAGGGGAAGAATCTGCTATGAATTCATTCTCGAAATGTTCGTCTTTACATTCCAAGCAGTCACACTGTCAACTTAATCTCCGAAGTACGAACTGCGTGTGAATAAGTCGCGGCACGTTTACCTTATTATGAAATAGTTAACGAAAAGTAGTAGTGAACAAAGTGAAATTGTGGAATTTAGTGGAATTGCTTAACCCTCAATAAAAGCCAGAATCAAATAGGATTCTCTAACTGATGTAACATGAATTTGTGACTTGAATGAGTCTGAGTTGAGCGCCAATTTTAATGGGAAAGTAAGGACATTTAGATTTGACGAATCACGAACTGATTAAGAGTTAAGGTAGTATTGAGTGATTTTAGAGAGAGGGGAAAATAAGGTTTATTGCGGGAGAGCATCCAGTGACTGGCTCACTCAAATACATCAGCACTGCCTCGGGTGTGACGTGATCCAAGGAAACCATTTTTGGTTGCCCAAAATGATCAATGCTTGCAGTGCTTGCAGATCAATGTTGGACCGACATAATGAGCATGCTGCGAAAATGAAGATTGTTACACCAACTGTT
This sequence comes from Melikaiella ostensackeni, assembly GCA_032362435.1. NCBI lineage: Eukaryota > Metazoa > Arthropoda > Insecta > Hymenoptera > Cynipidae > Melikaiella > Melikaiella ostensackeni. The sequence continues at coordinate 14,421 of JAUMHM010060661.1, forward strand.
TGGTGGGAGCCCAAAAGCAAAGACGATTGTTATTTTTGTTTGACTGACACAGTAGGAGTCAACTCCAGTAATTTGAAAAAATTCAGTATGCAAGCGTGTCGAGCGTAACCAAAG
>JAUMHM010060681.1:0-14534 GCA_032362435.1 Melikaiella ostensackeni
TTTCGGACCCATCGATTTGTGTAAAATTTGACCCCCCCCCCCCCCCTCGTTTTTGTCAAATATCCACGTTTTAAGACCCCCTGAACCCGAGAAACAGATTTTTACGAATGTATCTGTCTGTATGTATGTATGTCTGCCTGTGAGTACGATAACTTTTTAAAGAATGAATCTATTGGATTGGCCTTTAGTACACTCTTTTAGTGTCGAAAACTGAAGGTCAAGTTTGTTAGCCAGCTATTTTGGACAAAAATTTAAAAAGTTAGAGCATTTTCAAAATTTTTGAGACCATTTTTTTCTGAGATTTAAAAATTATATGTACAGCTATTCGCAGTACTCAGAAAGTCGAACAATTTACCATCATAACTTTTTTCGATAAAAAAAATTATGAGAGTTATAGCATTTTCAAAATTCTAAAGAAGAAACGAAAATTAAAATTTTAAGCCAAACAATGCACGATATAAAAAAAGTCAGGGAGAAAAAACTTTGCTTTTTGAAAGCCCTACAAGATTGTCATAACAACTTCTTGAATTTTTTAAAAAAATAGGAAATTCAAATTATGAGCCAAATAACGCAAAACGAAAAGAAGTTAAGATATCAAAATTGTTGCTTTTATGATGACCCATAAGCTTTCTCTTAAAAATTTTTTGGTAGAAGGCATAGTTTGTTTTTAAAGTATGGAAAATTATATTGCAATATTTTAATTTTTGAGCCAAACGACGCGAGATAAGAAAAAGAGTCAAAAGCGTAAAATTTGTGCTTTTAAAAAGTCAAGTAGAATTACCGTTGAACATTTCTTCATAAGACCAATCGTAAATCATTAAGATAATTCTTTAATCGTCTTTTTAACTATTTATTTGTGTATATTATACGGTGAGCGCAGAAAATCGACCGCGAATATTATGATGAGAATGTATTCCTTAAGGCCGATAGAGCCTCAAGTAAACAAATTTCTTTTTTCATTTGAAACTAACAACAAATTTAGTAATTTGTTTATGAAGAACATATAGCACCGAGCGGGTAATCATTTTTTATGATCTCTCAGCAATCACGTTATATTTATTCATGTCCTTGGTCCAGATTTGAAGAGTATGATTTGCTCTTGCTTTTATAAACTAAAAAAATTCTTAGAAACAATTTACTATATTTGGACTTTAAAGCTACATATTTTTTAAATCGTCCAATAAAATAAATTCAATATAGGCAAATTCAACACTATCTAAACTTTCAAATGGTTGTTATTTGAATGTCGTAGAATTAGTTTCTGCACAGACATTTAAAAACATTTGCTATACTGCGGGATCATTTCTTTACATCTAAAAAATAATATCTTATCAGCAAGAATTATATTTCGCCGAGAAAAAGAACTTTCTTAGTTGAAAAAGGCCAAAAACAGTGATTTTTTAATGAGAACATATAAATACAATAATGATTATCACTATATGTTGCCAAATAGCAATCTTGTTGGTAATAATATTATTTTCGTCATAAAAAGAATTGAATCTGCAGAAATAAAACATGTTAAATATTTAAAAAGTGATTTCATTATAATGATTGTTGATAACAATCGCAAGTATTGAATGGCAATTTCTCATGTCAAGATATTATTCTTCAGAGCAAAAGAAATGATTTCACAAAAAAATGCTCTATGTTTCCAATCGTGAAATAAGTAAATTTGTTTGTAGAAATGGTTCATAACCATTTATAACAATGACAATGGTTTTCGTTTATTTTTCGGTTGTGATTAGTTGTTAATGTTACGTAACCTAACGATGAAATCAGTATATGACAGCAATCAAACAATGGAAATGCATTAGATGCCAGTTTTATCCATTAATTTGTTTATGACAATTATGAAAGAAATGAAGGAAATTAATCTGTAATTGAAATTTTCATTAATCGAGAGTAAATTTATTAATTTTATTTGTTTTTCAGAAAATGTCAACCAAATAGAGCAAAATAGGTAGCACAAATATAAAAATTATTCTTTTTTGGCACCTTTCAACATAAATAACAAATTAAAGATTTTTTTAAATAATCCGCAACAAACGTCTCAAAAAGTTAACAAGCTTCAGTTTAGAGAAAATATATAAAATCGGTTAAGAAATACGACCTCTGGTTACAAATTTAAATTATTCAAAACTGCAGAATATTAAGTTGAAAGCTCCAATATACTTGCACAATTTTTAATTTAAAGCGTTCGTAATAACAAATTTTGTTAAAAACTATATCAAAATTGAATAAATTCAAAGTGAACTGAATAATATCGAATCTTCAGTGTTTAGAATTCTACAGTATCAAATTTGTATATTAATATAAATTTGCAATATTGTACAATTCAGAACTTGAAGCTTCCAAAACCATTAAATTAAGCAATAAATGATTCATGTTCTCAAAATTTAACAATTTTAGATCTAGTGTGATCAAAATTTTACAGATTGAAAGCTAAATTTGAAAAATTGTATGCTTTCAAAATGGAAACGGTTGAGAGTGCAAAAATTATAATCTTTAGAATCCAAAAAAATCGTTTTACACAAAAAGTAAGATAGATGTCCTTATTACGGCGCTAGTCCCTATTATGGCGCTATATTCGTGTAAATAAGCAATTAAAAAAAATTACGGAGTGATCATTAATAAAAGCTATTTCTAACTGTTGTATAGTAATTCAGATATTCAATCTTTCACATCCAAAACAAAATAATAACGAAATTCGAAAATTAAAAAAACGAAATGCATGCCGGTGTCGCTATCGTTTGGTGTTTTGCGCAATTCCGCCACCATCGCGCTGACAGATGCATTCAAAACAGTTAATAATATTTGCGTTGTGTACGTTAATTGTGGACATTTTGTGAACATTACATTTGTAACAAACCTGGGAGATTGATAGTCTCATTTGCAACTTTCGAAAGGAAAAAAAGGTAAGCAATACCATTAAAAACGCAGTAAGAATAATTGTCTGCACAAAAATTATGCATGTCCTTAATTATGGTGCTATTTCACAAAAGTGATCCGAATGTTCAAAATAAACATTTTTCGCACAAACACCAATAAGAGCTGTAATTTTCTGTCGCTTGCGATTGCAAATAATATTAGCCTGCGAATATTTGTTCTAAAAATACTCTGAAAAAGCTTTCAGTAAGACATGAAACATGTGTCGGAACAAAACAAAAATTTCAATTGAAAAAATATAAGAACTCAGCAACTAAATTTAATTCGTTGACAGCCATATTGAACCAAAAACTGAAAATAAATAACCAATGTAGTCAAAAATTTAGAAAATGTCGACTCAAAAAACATGTAAATTTTGAATTTCCATACAACCTATCATCATACATGTTGAATGTACTTACCTCGATTAATGCTTACGTAATAATACGGATTTTATTGGAATTCTATCCAATATACATTATTGATTAAATTCTAATCTTTTGAGTAAGCGTTCCTACTTTTTTAGATTTATTTTCTCTCATGTTAAATGTGTTCACATTAAAAGTACTTGAATATACAAAATTTAAAATATTGTAGAAACGATTAAACATCAATGCTGATACATTAAAAACAGTAGGTGGGTTTTTAATATGGACACGCCAAATCTTATAGAGCCGTACCATTTCTAGATAAAATATGAATCTTGGATGATGAAACTATACCGTGGTATCAATATTTTTATGATTTTCATAGTTGAAACTTATTTTATTCTCCATTTCTTATGATGGCAGCGTGAGGTTCTTCATAATAGGGACATCTACCTTATTGAAATTAGCCAATTTCTTATTCCGAATACAGACTTGATTTAAAACAGGAGTAGGCCCTGAGTGATTTGACAGAGATGTAATTCTAGTATTTATGGAGTGAAGTGAGGAAATTCGATTTTGAAATTAGGGCCTGGTTTCATCGTCCTTAAGGGATATCAAAGTACACGTTAGACGATTTGATGTGCGATATTAGGCGCAGGTCGAAGACGAAGGAAGATAGGGTTCTGGAATTTAAACGAAGACCCGCTTTTGGAACTTGAAATACATGGGAGGTTTTTTCCATAATATATTAGGGCTACACGGATGAATTTGCTGATGTAATTTTTTTAGCACTTCAGAGAATCTTAAAGATGAAGATATGTTTTTAAGTAAAATACTTTTTAATTTCGCATATTACGTCATGATTTCGCAAGTCTGCGTATAGTGAAATAACATTTTATGAGACTTCATATGTTTGCTTTAAATTTGTGTATACAATTTATAAAATTTTCTTTCACAGTATGCAAACTTGACACATCATTACTTTCGTAAATACAAGTTCCACGCATGTCGACAAAGATTGCGAGATTATGAAATACAAAATCTTTTTGGAGGAAAAAAATGTATTACCTCTAGAGTGCCAAGCAGTAAATTGAAGACATTTTTTCTTATCTGTATTTCAGAACATCTATGACATAACTTAAATGCTGAAACTCAGCCTTAATATAAGACCCGTAATAGAATAAATAATTTTGAGGGAACGTCTATATGTACCGACAAAATGCCGCTATTTGTGCCAAAATTTCGGTTCAAATAGCCCCTTTTCCAGGTCCTACTATTTGTACCGAAAAAATTCAGCCATTCGTGCTAAAAATTTCGGAACACGTAGCCATAGCCTAATTTTATGTAATTGGTATTATTACCATTCAACGGTTCACCATTCATCTGAATCAACAGCATCAGCTATTGAACGAGGATGATGCCTATGGATTCAATATCATTTTTTTTTAGTATACTGTTTTTTATGTGCGCTTGAAAACCAACAAAAGTTTGTTTTTCATAAAAAAATAATGGTATGTTTCTTTGATTTAATCTAAAGAAAGTTCAAGTTCGACAAGCAATACGAACTAACAAAAAACGTAATTAACTATATTATAAAAAATATGTTAAAAAATCTTTGATGAAAAACTTTTGAGTTGATCAGCCGTAAATATAAATAAATTTATGATTTTTTGAGCTTAACTATAGTTACAATATAGAAAATTGAACAATAATTGATTTTACGAGACGATTATGAATCTGTTCAAAATAAAACAGTTTACAGATTTCAACGCTGAAAATTGAACTGCTTCAATTCGAGAGCGTTAATAGTTAAACAAATGTAAACGTCTGATTGAAACTTCATAAACTGTTTTCAGTTTTCAAATAGTTTCAAATTTCCGAGTTCTAAGTATAAGCTTTGAACGGTATAATTTTAATTGTTCCATTTTTCAAATGTTTAATTTGCAAGTGTCAGTTCTGAATTTCCATGTACAAATAATAAATGAACAATTTGAAACAACTTAAAATTAACATCGTTTCACTTTAAAGTATTTATGTATAAAGAAACGTTTTGAATTTCACACTTCTAGTTTCAAAAGAACGGGAAGAAATTTTGATATTTAATTTTTTTCCGAATTGGAAGTGGAACTTTTTAATTTGTTACATTTGTATTGAGTTAAAGGCAGGCAAATTTGGTATTTTTAACATTTTTTTCGAGTTTGAAACGAGAAAATTTCTGTTAAATTGGCAGAAGGATATTTTATGATTTTAAGATTTTTATCGAGTTGGAAAGGAGAAAACTTTGTTTTCAATATTTTATGAATAAGAAGAAGGATGAATTTTTATTTTTGAGATTTTCATTGAGTGGAAAGGCAGAGAATTTTGGTTTTCATTATTTCATAAATTGGAAGGATAAACTTTTATTCTCAAAATTATTATAATCTTAGAAAGGGCGAAATTCTAGTTATTCAGTTTTTCCTGAGTGGAAAGAGGCAATTTTTTTTTTTTAACATTTTTAGTGAGTTGGAGGGGGGAATTTTTTTATTTTCAACTTTTTTATTTTATAAATTGGAAGAAGGATAAACTTTATTTTTAAGATTTTTATCTAGAGGAAAGGCAGGGAATTTTTGTTTTCACTATTTTAAAAAAAGGAAGGATACATTTTTATTTTTAAGATTATTATACACTTGGAAAGGGCGAAATTCTAGTTATTAACTTTTTTCTTGAGTGAAGAGAGGCAATTTTTTCTTTATAACATTTTTATTGAGTTGGAGGGGGGAACTTTTTAATTCAATCTTTCTTCTGAATTGGAAAAAGGACATTTTTTGTTTTTGAAATTTTTATCGAATGAGGAGGGAGGAATTTTGGTTTTAATTTTTTCTGAATGGCAAGATGAACATTTTTTTTGTTTTTAAGATTTTCATCGATTTAGAAGGGAGGAAATTCGCAATAATTTCTTGATTCATAGACAAACTTCAATGAATTGTCAAACTTTTGGATTTTTGAATTCAAAAACCAGACAGGAGACATTAACCTATTTCAAAAATTTTTGTTCACTTCTTCCCTATGTCAAAACACCTCTTCCTCAGCTCAAATGATTTTCTGATAATTAAACAAATATAGTCAAATAAATGTTTGTTTATTTCAAACATATTTATTGTTTATTTTAGATGAAAATTTGTTTAAATGAAACATTTTTCTCATATTAAAATTTTTTTCTACTTTTTACATGGATATGGAAAGATCGCCATAATCCTAACAGTTTTATTATATATATATATATAGCAAATAATAATTATTTCTCAACTGGAAAAGGAAAATTTTTTTATTCTTTAGATTTTTATCGATTTGGAGCGGAGAAAATGTTGGTTTTCAAGTACATATTCTCAAACTCGAAGAGGAACTTCTTTTGTTTTTATCATTTTTATTAAATTGGTAGGGAGCAAATTTTGAGTTTTGATTGTTTTTCTGAATTTGAAGAGGCCATTTTCCTTTTTTACTATATCTAGATTGATCTAAATTGATTCCTAATATCAATTTTTTTCAGTGTAATTAAGTTTCCCAGATATCCTCAATAATATCTATTTCTTTCAGTATAGATATTAAAATTTAATTTCCCAGATATTACAGGTTAATATCTGGATATTGAGAACCAAATTAAAACCTCTGGATTAAAGCTAAGATCTGGATCGTACAGAGAGAAAAATTGGTTTTGAGAGTTAATATCTACAATAAATGTAATAATATGTAATTATAAGTAAAAAATAATAATAGCTAAATTCCTAGATATTAACTATGGATAGCTATCTAAAATATCACGCTCAATGCTTGGATTCCTTAGGACTAATTTTTCAACTTTGAATTTAGGTGTTTAAATTTGCGTCTTAATAAATACAAATTACCTGATATTAACCCATAATATGAAACTAGCCTTGAGTATAGAGAGATATCATTTTATGAGAGTTTCATATGTTTGCTTTAGACTTATACGAAACATTGATAACGTTTTTTTCACAATACGCAAACTTGAGAAATCATTACTTTCGTAAATGAAGGTTCCACGTATTCTACAAGGTTTCCGAGATTATGATGTACAAAACAATTAAAAATTTTTTAAAATACATCACCTCTAGAATGCCACATAACAAATTAAAGGAATTTTTTTCCATCTATAATTCAGAATACCTATGACCTAACCTAAATGCTGGTACTCACCCTTAATAAAACACCCTTGATAGAATAAATAATTGAAATTGGTGTTATTAAGATTCATCGATTCAGCACTGATTTGAATCAATAGCATCTGCTTTTGGATGAGGGTGATGCCTATTGATTCAATAGCATTTTTTCTCAGTGTATTGTTTTTTATGTGCGCTTAAAAAAAACCTTTTTTTCATTACAAAATAATTTGGTTAAATTCGAATACAGGTATTATGTCTTTGAAACAGGGTCAAACAAATCCTTGTTTATTTTAGACACAGTTTTTGTTTGTTTTACATATAATTTTGTTTAATTCAAACATTTTCCTCATAGTTTTTAACTTCTCTCACTTTTTACGTGGCTATGGAAAGAGCACGGTAATCATATCATCAAAGAATACGAAACAACTGTAGGGGTAGAGGGAGGGGGGTCACCTTGTAAAAAAAGCGTTATGTATTTTTTGACCTATATAATCATGAGACCTTGTTTTCGCTTAAAATTCATTTTATTGCGTCTAACATCGAAGTTGCGCAAATTTTAACAATCTAGAAGTTTCCACAGTTATATATGAGGCCTAGTAATCGTCAGTATAAATAGCGGTGATTATATTCTAAATTCATCAGTCACGCTTAGGAAATCCTTCGATAGCAAAGATGAAGATTGTTACTGGAACACTACTTCTTACAATCGCCGTTTTCCTGCTTATCTCTGTTGGTAAGTGCAATAATATGTATATATATTCCTAAGAAATGCTAGAGGTTTTCAAAATGTTGAAATTATTTTAAATGAATCTTAATTTTTCATAAAAGAATTATACGCATTTTGCAATCATTCAAAATCGGAAATTCGTAATTTCAATTAAAAATGTTTCGAATTCTTACAATTTTAACTTTTAAACTTTAACATTGAAGTTTCTTTAACCTATTGGTGAATAAGTTGTACATTCGTACAAACTTATAATAAAACTAGTCACTCCTAAACACAACTGAAGTTGAGAGACCATTAAATTTTTTTCTTAATTCTGACAAAAATCAGGAGTTATTTTGTCACCAAAAGGAATAATTTGTAGGGGTGTCAAAGTAATTTTAAAAAGCATCCTTATATATATTTAATCATTATTAAAATTTAACAAATCTTCATTTTCTTTACAGAATCAAGACCAAGTAATCCTCAAGGAAATAATAATAATAACGTTAATATTAACCGTGCACAAGAAAATAATCATAATAATATCAATAATAACCGTGCACAAGGAAATAATCATAATAATATCAATAATAATCGTGCACAAGGAAATAATAATAATAATAACCGTTTACCCGGAGCTATATGGTATATGCCTGATAGTGAGGGATCAGGTTATTATGTCGGAATGAATTTACGCGTTGTGGAAAATTCGCCAAGAGCTGGAACAGCACCTGCTGAAAGAATCTATAATTTTTCATTTTTATATCCACCGCAACCTACGGGACGACAACAACCACATGGCACCTATGAGGTACGGAGCCCACCACGAAATCCACCACGAAGTCCACCACAAAGTCCTTAACCTAGATCTAATGAAGCAACAATGTCATTATAAAAAATATGTTTCATATTTCTGAATAAAAACTGAAAATTAGCTGAAGTTACTATTGCTTTATTTTATCTCAATTCATTTTTTCCTATTTAAATAAATTAATATTGTAACTGAATAAAAATTTCTGGGAACCAAGGAACGCCTTTCAGCTCTGCTGGAATTTGAAATCAGAATCTTTTATTTTCACATAAAATTTCATTTTATGTCTTATTTTAAAATTCGCATCTTGTCTTAGTTGCGTGAAAATATTCCCTCGATTTGATTCGTCAATCAGGTTTGTTCGATAGATTTCTAGTTTGCGGATGGTGAGGCGGAATCTTCTGTTAGAACTTATTAGAATGACTAAAATGAGGATCCTAAATAAAAATTGTACAATATTGTAATGTTCAAAAGAAGAGTCAATAGACCTCTTCATTTCAATTCTGAAGTTAATCGTGCGCACATACGAAGTTGCCATGGCAACTTCCCGTGATTTCAAAAGATTGAAAAAAGGCAGGCTTTTGGGTGATCCAAATACAAATCCAAATATGTCAATTATCAAACACGTTTTATGAAATAATTTTGAGTTTAGTGAAAGTTTAATAAAGAACAATCTAAAAGAAGTTAAAAAGAAAGGAATTAACGATATTTGCGAACACCTTGGGGATCACCTGACTAACGAAGATAAAGATGTTCATTGGGTAGATACACGAGTGCGAGGTGATGATCACATTACATTTATTTTAAAGCATTTAGAATATATATATGTATATAATATATATATATATATATATATATATATATATATGTATTAGTTAAACTGCAATGGGGTAACAGTGGCTGAAGATTGCACGATCCTAGTTCAGAAATAGATATATTATAAATAATAATTATATATATATATATATATATAAAAATAATATAATATAATTGAAAATTGAATTCAAATAAGATATTTCTTAGTTTCGGGTATCTCGAGTAATTTTTCAAAGAGTCACAAAAGGTATTTAATTTTTGCTATTTTGCAAAATTTTGATACGTCTATTGTAATGTATGTTATACCACAATAATCCACAAGAAATAGTTTAAGATACAGAAATTTCTGTACCTTAACCATCTTGAAAAAGCGAGAAAAATAGAGTAAATCATGTCCATCTCCGGGAATTTTGCTAAGTACAACAAAAGTAATTTTTTGTCCACCAATCGTCTTGAAAAAGCAAGAAAAAATACGTAAATTGTGTTTACCTTCAAAATGTTCACAGACTAAGTTCTTTTGAAATAGCGAGAAAAAATGATTAAATTGTGTTCATCCCAAAAATTTTCGCTGAGTCCAAAAAAAGTTTTTTTTTTCTTTCACAAATCATCTTGAAGAAGTGAGGAATATTGAATAAATTGTGTCCGTCCAATTTAATCCAATTAAGTCCAATTAAAGAGCCTTCTAGTCCAAAACTTCTCTTGGATAAGCGAGAAAAATAGAGTAAATTAGGTCTATCTCCAAAAATTTTGCAAAGTCTAATACAAGTACTTTTTCTTCACCAATGCTCTTAAAAAAGCGAAAAAAATTGAGTAAGGTAGGTCTATCTTAAAAAATTTCGCAGAGTTCCATAAAAGTCAATTTTTCTTAAGAAAGTCTTTTAAAAAATCGAGAAAAAATGAGTAAATTAGGTCTGTCTTCACAAATTTTGCAGTCCAGTCAAAGTTCATTCTTGTCCGAAACTTCTCTTGCAAAAGCGATAAAAATACAGTAAATTAAGTTCAAAAATTTTGAAAAGTCCAATAAAAGTACTTTTTTTCACCAATCCTCTTTAAAAAGCGATAAAAATTGAGTAAAGTAGGTTTACCTTAAAAAATTTATCAGAGTTCCATAAAACTGCATTTTTCTTCGAAAATTCTTTTGAAAATATTACAGTCTCGATATCGATGTTGTCAAATATCTCTTTCATGATGTCTAGGAGTTTACTTCTTGGCAAAGATTCTGTCAAATCTCCCTGATTCGAAATTTTGGATTGAGCACAAATGAGTAAATTAGGACTCTCCTTAAAAATTACACAAAGCTTAAAAGGAATATTTTTCCCCCCCACCAATCATTTTGAAAAAACAAGAAAAATGGTGGAAATTATGTCCATCTTTAACAATTTTGCGAAGTCCAATAAAAGTAGTTTTCCTTCACCAATCTTCTTCAAAAAAGCGAGAAAAATTTAGTAAAGTAAGTCCACCTTAAGAATTTTGCAGAGTTCCATAAAAGTGCATTTTCCTTCGAAAATTCTTTTGAAAATATTACAGTCTAGATATCGATTTTGTCAAATATCTCTTTCAAGATATCTAGGAGTTCACTTCTTGGAAAAGTTTCTGTCAAATCTCCCTGATTCGAAATTTTCGATTGAGCAAAAATGAGTAAATTAGGATTCTCCTTAAAAATTTCGCAAAGCTCAACAAAATTATTTTTTCCCCACCAAACATCTTGAGAAAGCAAGAAAAATGGTGGAAATTATGTCCATCTTCAATAATTTCGCAAAGTCCAATAAGGGTACTTTTCCTTCACTAATCCTCTTCAAAAAAAGTGAGAAAAATTAAGTAAAGTAGGTCCACCTAAAAAAATTTGGCAGAGTTCCATAAAAGTGCACTTTTCTTCAAAAATTTTCTGAAAATATTACAGTCTCGATATCGATGCTGTCAAATATCTTTTTCATGATGTCTAGGAGCTTACTTTTTGGCAAAGTTTCTGTCAAATCTCCCTGATTCGAAATTTTGGATTGAGAAAAATAAGTAAAGTAGGTCTATTTTAAAAAATTTCGCAGAGTTCCATAGAAGTGAATTTTTCTTAAGAAATTCTTTTAAAAAATCAAAAAAATGAGTAAATTAGGTCTATCTTCAAAAATTTCACAATGTCCAATTAAAGTACATTCTTGTTCAAAATTTCTCTTGAAAAAGTAAGAAAAATATAGTAAATTAAGTCCATCTTCAAAAATTTTGCAAAGTCCAATAAGTATTTTTTCTTCGCCAATTCTTTTTAAAAAAGCGAGAAAAATTGAGTGAAGTAGGTCTATCTTAAAAAATTTGGCAGAGTTCCATAAAAGTGCATTTTCCTTCGAAAATTCTTTTGAAAATATTACAGTCTCGATATCAATGTTGTCAAATGTCTCTTTCATGATGTCTAGGAGTTTACTTCTTGGCAAAGTTTCTGTCAAATCTCCTTTATTCGAAATTTTGGATGAAGCAAAACTGAGTAAATTAGGACTCTCTTTAAAAATTTCGCAAAGCCCAACAAAAGTATTTTCTCCTACACCAATCATCCTAAAAAAGCATCAAAAATTGTAGGACTTATGTCCATCTTCACCAATTTTGCAAAGTCCAATTAGAGTCCTTTTTTTTCATTAACCCTCTTAAAAAAAGCGAGAAGAATTGAGTAAAGTAGGTCTATCTTAAAGTATTTCGCAGAGTTTCGTAAAAGTGGATTTTTCTTCGAAAATGCTTTTGGAAATATTACAGTCTCGATATCGATGTTGTCAAATATCTCTTTCATGATGTCTGGGAGTTTACTTCTTGGCAAAGTTTCTGTGAAATCTCCCTGATTCGAGATTTTCAAAAAGCAAGAACAATTGTTGAATTTATGTCCATCTCGAAAAATTTCGCAAGGTCAAACAGTACTCGTTTCTCCACCAAACATCTTGAAAGAGAGAAAAAAATTGGGTGAATTAAGTTCATCCTCAAAACTTACTCAAAGTCCAATAAAAAACTTTCTCATCTACCAATCATTCTGAAAAAGCAACAAAAAATGAGTAAATTATATTCATTTTCAGAAATTTCGCAGAGAACAATATTATAAGTTCGATCATAGGCAAGCAGTGGCATTGGGGTCATTAGCCATGATTGAGCCATTGTTCATGACCATAAGACAACGATGGGACGACTACATGGGAGAAGATCGACTCAATCTTGGACCACGCTTATCCCATGCTGAGCAATCTTGAGCCATGATTCACCCAATGTACCGTTTCCACGCGGGATCTTATGGAAGAAACCGCTCATGCATCTGAAGCCCCTCAAAAGCCTAAGAAAGCTCACAACGCCCCTTGTTGGCTCTTTTACAATTGCCTTAAAGACTTGGATGATGGAATAAAAAATCTGCTTGGATAAAGACGATAATAAAATAATCATATATTTTTTAAGGAATTCTACCCATCAAGGGTATATTTAACAATGTACGTATCATTTTGGCCCCTAAGAGCAATATCACCAATCGAGATGTGAACACTTAATATCCTATGTTCTGATAAATACAAATTACCTGATATTAATCCATAATATGAAATTTACCTTTAATATCTAGACATTACGATTTAATATCTAGTTTTTAATTCACAATATCTTAGCGATACCATATATTACCGGGTAATTTGGTGTATATTATATCATCAATTAATAAAAGGCAGTATTGTTTATTATTCATTATTTCTCATTTACATACATTTTTTATAATATTTTTATGAGACGCTTTTTAATATAACATATCTTAAGTAGCATATCTATCAAAATAAAGTGTATTAATTATTTAATTATTAATTTTTAACAACGCATTCAAAAATTATAATGAATTATTTTACATACTAGTTAGTGATTATTCTTTCCGCATAAAAGTTGATTACTCGTTCTCTGCAAACATTTATCTTCTAATGAAAAACATTGTTAGTAAATGGAGTTTTGTCATGGAGTAATGGACTGGAGTAACGATATTCGTCGAGGGCATTCATTTCGTCTGAATTCCATGAATTCTCCAAAATTGACGTATCCAAACGTGAATACGACAATAAATAAAAGATAATAAAAAATGTCATGCATAACTCATTTCACTTATGCAGCCCCGTGTGGAAGAAGCCCCGTTTAGCCCTCTTCGAAATGTTGGCCCCCGCACAGTGGAAAAAAAATGACTTTTTTGGTTCAAAATAACGTACAGCCCCAAATATTGACCGATTTGAACAAAAAAATTTGAAGAAAAGCTGATAAGATTTCTAAGAGAGTTGTCAAGCCTGATTTTCAAATTAGGCTTTCAACTTTCTTACTAATAAACAAATATAACGAAAAAAATGGCCATTTGTTCTAATTGACGTTCCCGGTGCTCGTCAATAACAGGAAAATTGTTGAAATCGCCTAAGTTTTATAGAGTAACATTAGTTAAAGATGTTCCGAAATTATATAATGAACAAAAACATTTTTTATAAACAAATTATTTGTTAAAAGAATATTTTCTACGATTTTCCATAATTTCACGTTTTTTAAAGTTATTTTGCAATAAATTTGGACAAAAACAATATAACGATGGAGAAATTTCTTCTTGAGATTATTATTGTTTATATTATAAACAAATTCAATAAACAAATGAACTAATCAAGCATTTTTCGATAGAAAAATTCGTTTTTTTCGATGTAAATTTTTTAAATTGGAAACTTGATTATAATTTTAGCAAAATTCATAATTTGTTGATTAATCTTATGATTTTTTGAAAC
>JAUMHM010060692.1:0-14534 GCA_032362435.1 Melikaiella ostensackeni
CACTCCGTGCTGTCCAAAATTGGTTTGTCTTAAAGGAATCGTCTTTAGGCTCAAAATTTAGCAGTATTTAACTAGTATTATTATTACTCATTATTATTTTAGCTAGTATCTACTTTAAAAAAAAAATTATGAAAATGTTGATTAAATACTCCTTTTGGGCTTAAATTCCACGTTTGCATAGGTATTCTGACGAACCATATGACGCATTGCAAAATTTAAAATGGTAGATCCAATATGGCGGCTGTATGTTAACGAATATGCTCCCTGCAACTAAATTTCCTCAAATCGGCTCCGAAAAAGTTGATCCGGGGTCTTCGAGGTCGCTGATTACGATTATTTGGTCAGAATATCTGAATCCAAGATGGCGGATCCAACATGGCGGGTCCAATATGGCAAAGATATGCCGGACAACCCAACATTCAGTGACTCCAATTGCTGAAATCGGCCTGTAAATGATTGCTAGAAAGTTTTCGTGGTCGCTGATTGAAATTCTGCAGTGAAAATATCCAAATTCAACATGGCGGATCCAATGTAGCAGCTGTGTGTCAGTGATTTAGCTCCCAGCAACACAAATTGTTAAATTCGACTTGGAAATGATTACCTGGGGGTTTTCAAGGTTGCTGATTGCGATTCTACACTTGTTCCTTCTGAAGAAACAATTGAGGATCACTAAGTTCGAAGTTCACACGCGAAGTTCACTGAAAAAACGACTGAGGATCGTAAGACAGATCCAACTGAGAATCGCAGAGGCAGAACGTCACTTGTTCTCTTATGAAGGGCAACTGAGGATCATAGAGTCAGAGCTCCACTTGTTTCCTTTGAAGAAACAATTGAGAAACACTGAGACTGAGTTTCAGTCGTTCTTTGTAAAAAAATAACTGGAGATCGCTGAGGCAGAGCTCCACTTGTTATTTCGCAAGAAGAAACTGAGCATTGCAGAGGCCGAGCTTCACTTGTTTCCTCTGAAAAAGACAATTGAGAAACTCTAGGACCGAGCTTCACTTGTTCTCACTAGAAAGGCAACTGAGGATCGTGGAGACACAGCTCCACTTGTTTTTCCGCAAGGTGCTACTGAGCATTGGATAGGATGAGTTTCACTTGTTTTCTCTGAAAAAACAACTTAGGAACACTGCGACCGAGCTTTACTTGTTCTCACTAGAAAAACAACTGAGGATCTTGGAGGCAGAGCTCCACTTGTTCTCTCATGAAAGGCAACTGAGGTTCATAGAGTCAGAACTTCACTTGTTTCCTTTAAAGAAACAATTGAGAAACACTAAGACTGAGCTTCACTTGTTCTCTTTAAGAAAACAACTGAAGATCGTTGAGGCAGAGCTTCACTTGTTCTTTCGCAAGAAGAAACTGAGCATTGCAGAGGTCGAGCTCCACGTGTTTCCTCAGAATTAGACAATTGAGAGACACTAAGACCGAGCTTCACTTGTCCTCACTAGAAAAAGAACTGAGGATCGTGGAGGCAGAGCTCCACTTGTTTTTTCGCAAGGAGCAACTGAGCGTTGCAGAGGCCGAGTTCCACTTGTATCATCTGAAAAAACAATCGAGGAACACTGAGATCGAGCTTCACTTGTTCTCACGCAAAAAACAACTGAGGATCGTGGTGGCAGAGCTCCGCTTGCTCTTTCGCGAGAAGCAACTAAGCATTGCAGAGGCTGAGATACACTTGTTTCATCTAATGAAGACAATGGAGGAACACCAAGACCAAGCTCCACTTGTTCTCACTAGTAAGACAACTGAGGATCGTGGAGGCAGAGCTTCACTTGTTCTTTCGCAAGGAGCAATTGAGGATCGCAGAAGCAGAGCTTCACTTTTCCACTTTCGCGATTTAATATATTTTCTCCCATCCATGAGTCTATATCGGTTCAGAGCACGGAAGTATGGATTATTTATATTCGTTCAGCTCCACCCTCGGTGTCTGAAATGTTTATGTGAGTAGTTTTCTTCAGAGATTTACGTTCAATCAGATCGTTGCAGGACTACGTCTGGAATCAGTTAATTTCAGAACTACAGTTTCATTCAGTGATTTGACATTTATTAAGATTGTATTCTGCGAAGTCTTTATAAATTGAAGTTTTTCTTCAGTTTGATATCCAGTATGCCTAATACAAGCGACGAACATCGCGATAGATGCTGCAATCCCTACGAAAATTTTGGTCTTACGGGCCACAGAGGAAAATATTTGAGATTATTATCTAAGAATCTCAAACGAAAATTTTCGGATCTTCCCGATAATGCAAAAATTTGTGTCCATTGCAGAAGGACCAAATATGAAAGTGGTGATGTAGATTCTCAAACATCTCGTAATTTACAGGATGTTAGTCAAAGTGATGCTGATGTGGATTAAAATGAATCTTTCAATTCTTGCTGGGCCCAGCGAAACCCATTCCGTCTGGGTTTGCACGATCCATCAGAATGTTAAGTTGATGTTGGATGCTGTTATCATTAAGCAACTCACCCAGAATTTGGAAAACCCGATAAGTGGTTATAAAGGCTGCTTACAGGGAATCACTTGTAAGAATCGTGGTGTGAATGACGATGAAAATTGTAATGCAAATTGCTTTCTTGATGAATGTGAAAAATGTCCAGGAATTGCGAGCTTTTCACAATTTCTACAACAATTATTAGAAGGAGAGAACATAGATGATGTACAATTCAGTACCTAGACTGCGACAGACAGGGCGACTTTACAAACTCAAATACTCCCTACAACAGACTTCGTAGAAGAATTATGTAATAAGTTATCGGTTTTAAAACATAATCCATTCATCTCCAAGCAACAGTCGCAGTACTTCAACTTAAGAAGAACAATCTGGATGAGGGTGAAGTTCTCATTGTATTGGATTTCAATGAAAATTACAAATACGTAGTACAAGATGCATCACAACCGTTCCATTTCAATAACAATCAATGTACTGTCTTCCCTGTAGTATATTACTATAAGGAAAACTCAGAACTGGAACACAAGAGCATAGTATTCTTATCAGATAGCACACACCACGATACAGCTGCAGTTTACACAGCCCAAATATGGTGATACCACATGTGAAACGAAGTCTCCGCGTGAAGACCTAGTTCGACAGTAAAAAAGAGCATGACAAAGTGAGTAGGTCTCTGAAGAGAAGGTTTGACAACGCTCCAGCAGTCCCGCAAATATTGAAAAGTCATTGCTTGGAAGTAGAAAAGGATCGAAAGCTATTGATTAAAATGTACTTCAATGCTCCTGATGCTACCACACTTATACATGAGGCATCAACAAACTGTGAAAATCTCCCCGATTCGTGAGAGGCAAGGGAACTCATGTTCAAAAAGCACCCCGAATCGTGAGAGGCAAGGGGACTCACGTTCAAAAATCACCCTGATTCGTGAGAGGCAATAGTTAGTGAATTGAAAATCCGAATGTTTTGCTTAACTTCTAATGGCGACTAGCACATTGGGTCTGTTTTCTTTTATTTTGACGATCTGATCATTGATTTGTAATCAGCGACCACGCAAGACTACAAGTTATCATCTTCAAGCCGATTTCAGTTACTGAAAGCTGAAATGTTCAGCGTAAGTCCGCCATATTAAATCCGCCATGTCGGATTTTGATATTTTGACAGCAGAATCTCAATCAGCGACCACAAAAACCTTCTAGCAATCATTTACACGCCGATTTGAGCAATTGGAGTCACTGAATGCTGGATTGTTTGGCAGCAGGGGGTGTTCAGTGAGGAAAGTAGTAGTGATGTGCAAAATGACTTCGGGTCGGGTTTCCGGTCCGCAGCCGGGTCCGAAACCCCGAAAAACCAGCCCAAAAACCCGACCCGGCACGAAAGTTTAATTTAAAAAATTTCCAATTTCTGGATATTTCCAGTAATTTTTATGTTAACTTTCGGGCCAATTCGGGTTTTTAGGTCGGTTTGCGAACTCAAAACCCAACACGACCCGTCGAATTCGGTTTTTTTTTCAATTTTACACACCCCTAAAATGTAGATACCTAGTAAATTGAATATTGTAAAATGATTACAATCTCATATATGATATGAGAATTACAATGTAAATTCATTTTTAATAGTACCAAAAATTTTTCTTCATGGGAAAACGTTTTTACCAGGTTCATCAATATGTAATTCATCCTTACAGCGGTACTGAGAAAAAGGAAAAAATGGCGATATTAATGAAAGAAAAAAAACCTACTCAAATGAAATTCCTAATGAAGAATAAAATTTTTAAAAACTAGGGGTAAAACAAAGTTCAAAGAAACGCAAAATAGTCCTTAAAATCGAGCTTAAAGTCAATTTTTCAATTGTTGACCTTCAAGTTTAATTACTTCATTTTACTCCTTAAACACAGAAATTACATCTTTGTTAGGTACTTAGGGCCTACTGCTCTTTTGAAATAAAGTGTACGTTTGGAGTAAAAAATTGCCTAATTTCAATACTTTTTATGTAAAACGATTTTTTCGAATGCTCGGGTAAAAAGTATTGAAATTAGCCAATTTTTCACCCCGAATACGGACTTGACTCAAAACAGGAGTAGGCCCTAAGTATTCAACAAATTGTAATTCTAGGATTTATGGAATAAAATGAGATTTTTGTGAAATATTGCATAAATAAAGGCGAGTGTGTCATCCGATAATTCTAGTTGGAAAAGATATATATTTTCAACCTAAGAAATAAAGATTTAATTTATTGTCAAGGTAATTGGACTATTATAGTTCAAAATGAAAAGGTACATAAGTGAGATTGTGGTTAAGGTCGACTTTCGTCACGTACGTATCTTTTGATGTTGGAAGGCAGTATAACAGCAGTGCCTTTGTAAGTCCATAAATCCATTACGGCTTATCTTTGACGAGACCAAAATAGGGTTGAATACATTAAGTGTGTAAAAAATTGATATTTTTCCATTTTGAAGCAATAATTTGTGAATGCGTTATGTTGGTAGGGGTGACGTAGCCTATTTACAAGTTTCATAATATACTCGTATGACCCTCTTATTGTTTCAATAAAATTGAAAACGTTGCATAATCGCGTTCTTTCAATAAACATTTCTATTTGCCACGTTTCCCATTTCTACAACCTTCTCTTAATTAATATATATATTTCTCTGATTGGTATATTATCCTAACGTAACCATTTATAACACTCACACTTCAGGTTCAAAAGAATAATTTAGCACTGCAAATAAAGTTGGATATAAAATACAAGAAAGTAGAATTTAATCATCTGAAGTTTCTGATTTCGTGTATGAAATGTCGAAAAAAATGTATTTAAGTGTTTCAATTCTTTGTGGCATTTTGTCTCAAGGAATCATTGGGACTTTCTTGAAAGATAATTATAGTAAGTGAAGTTACAATCTCAATAAACATTAAGGTGGAGCAAGGAAAAGTAATTTTGTACAAAAAAAATTGTAATGATGTGGAAACATTGCCCTTGTAGAAGTCTAAAACGAACTTAATTTTTTTCAAATCGACTAATATCTTGTACCTCCTCTTTTTGATTAAAATTGTTGGTTTTGGGGTAACGGTAGCGCGTTACATACTTTTAGGAAATAATGGCAACGTTAACGCGTTACATTTGATTCGTGACGTGTCAAACATTGGCAATTGGAATTTCATTATAATGCAGTATTATGGAGTTCTCACGAAATATGTATTCTTCTCAACTCTTTTTTACGATTTCGTAGGAAACCCTTATGTGTTCGGTAAAATGGCTGTTGGTCCTTTGTACGCCTAGAGCAAAATCTTATAGGTTTACTGATTTTATTATTTGCATGGATATGTGTTCACGTGTCTAATACGAGAAAAAATAATACGTACAATGAGTAAAATATTCATCATGACGTTGCTATAAAAGAACATCAAAACTGATGTGTAAGGTTCATACTTTGCAGAAAGGTGTATTTCTTGACTAAGCCTAAAGAAAAGTACGTAGAATTTTGGTGCAAGAATTAGGAAAACATGGGCAAATTTTACTCAAAATCACCTTATATGATCGGAAATTTACCGAGACTGTGAAAAAACTTGTGAATTAACCGAAATTTTCGGTAATTTTTTAATTTACCGGAAATTTCCCAAATTTCTCCTTATTTATGGTATTCAAAAATTTCCGGAAATTTTCGGTAATTTATATGGTAATTTCACCATAATTTTACAAAATTTCCGGAAACTTTGTTCTTATTGTTTCTCAAACCTAAAATTTCCTGAATTTGTTACCAAAAATATCGCGTGCAGCAGGTGCAGAATGTAGGCAGTTATAACTCTTGTAAAGATTACATACTTGCCATCGGCTCATCTTCGCGTCGTTTCCGGCACGTCTTCGGCTCGCCTACAACTACACTTCGATTCGCTTCTGGTTCGTACAGCAAACTACACACTTGTGTAGAACTGACTACTTTTCGTACTTGTAGAACAATATACTATTATATCGAAAGGAATTCTTAATTGTTGATATATTTTCAATTAGAGGAATTTTCACATGCCTAACCGGCTGCTTGTTATGAAACTTAAAATATTTTTGATCGATCCTTTAGAGCCCACCAACGGAATTCGGGAACAGATATTACGGTTTTATTTGAAGTAGACAAAAATCTATTGTATAAAAAATGTTTGATTAGAGCATACCGTAATCTGGGGCTAAGCGGCACATATGTGGGGAAAGAGACGTACCCTCAGTTCTGTATTTGAAAGGCGATATTGCCACTTCCACGTTTTTTAATTGAAGTTTTACAATTGTAAGTTGAAAGCCTTTATATTTTTTAACCTAGGAGAAGTTAATATAGCATTCAGAAATGCATAATCAAGGGTGTGCCGCTTTCTCAACATGCGCCGCCTAGCCGCAATTTACGGTAATTCAAAAACGATAATATGAGAAAAAATCATTTTTGTAGATTATGCATTAAATATTGTTATTCACATCCAAAAACAGCACTCAAGAAACTTCATAATTCTTGCACTCAAGCAAAAATTTTTCATAAATCCCAAAAAGCTAAACTTAAATCGACAATGAGCCTATTTACACCGTGGAAATTTTTGCCACTGTAGCAGAAACTGCTACGCTCGGCCGCCAATCAGAAGCATTCTATTTATAACCGACGTTACTGATTGGTTGCCAAGCGTAGCAGTTTCTGCTACCGTAGCAAAAATTACTGCTGTGTAAACAGGCTGAATGAGAGGCAGAAGGCACCATTATAATTTCATAGTACAAATTTACTTTCTACGCTTCAGCCTAATAAATATATCTGGAATAAAAACTATAGTAATTGATATTTGAAAAACACTGCTGAATAATTAATTTATCATACTTGCAGATAACTCATCAAATATTCACTTCCGCAAGAAGCGTATAATTGACAACACGATCACAGGACACATAGAGGCTTCCATTACAGATGTTCCTTACATTGTGAAAGTTTTACAAAATGGAACACAAAATTGTGCAGGTATTATAGTTTCGCCTGAACATATCTTAACTGCTAAAATATGTGTTGATGAACCGAGAACTAGTTACTTAGTTGAATCTGGTGGACCGGTTATGACTGCTGTTCAAGTTCACAATGTAGAAAACATAATCTTCGAAGGACATCTAGCCTTGCTTGTGATTAGACCATATATCCTTTTTCAAAGTCCATCATTGAATCGAAACATAATACCATATGAGCGACTTGTATGGCCACGCACACATGTCAGTATTAATGGTTGGGGGACAAATAGGTAAATTACCAATCATATATTAAAATCAATAAAAAAATATTTTATAAAATGAAACTTTTTCCCCTATCCGGTTTCAGTCAAGGGGGAAAGCAAACTCCCAGTTTGCGGCGATCAACGTATGTACCGGTAATCGGCCTGCAGGCGTGTTTCGATCACTACATAAAACATAATTATGAGATTACCGGAGACGATATCTGCACTCTTGAACCATCTGGAGAAATAGGCTGTACGCCTGAGGATGGCGGTTCTGCTTTAGTTTTGTATGATAAACTTGTCGGTGTTCTCATTTTTGCTGGACGCATCATAAGTCCGAGTAGTCCTGATGTTTTTATACGCGTAAATGATAACAACACATACTATAAGTGGATCATGTCACACATTCTTCCGTATTTTCCTAATGAAATGCAAATATCACATATTCCCAATCTATACACACACCGTCAACATCCACATAATCAATATTCACATCCGCACACTTCACACAATCAAGATCCACACATTCAAGATTCACATCCACACACTTCGCATGAATAATATTGAGAAAAATCAGTTTTATTTTCGAATAATAACAATAGTAACAATACATTTATAAGTAAATAACAAAAACTACAATAGTTACAACTTATACAGTTCAGGTTCCAACCCTTACTCATAACACTAAATATATGTGAAAGGAAGCTATAACCATTATTATATAAAGTTCTACATTGTCAATAAATCACACTGCTTTTCATTTCACTTACATTTTCCCGATTATTTTTGTTCTCTTTTGTAAATTTTATTACTTTTACAACATCAGAATATTCAAACAGGCACACAAAAAAAGTGTCATTGACATTGAACCATACCACCATATCAATATGTTTTTGGGGTCGCTGAATCCGAATCTTGTGTCAGATTTGCTTTATTACGTTAGGTTTTTGAGGAAATAAGCATTTTTGGCAAACATATAGGTATGATGGTCTGACTCAACGGCTATGACTCTTTTTTGTGTGCCTGTCTTATTACGAGGAATTAGGGGAAGTGTGTTTTGAGACCCCTGAGTCAGAAACAATTGTTTTTACGAAAAGGCCTGTCTGTCGGTCTGTCGGTTGTCTGACGACGCGATAACTTTCGAAGGAATTTTCTAATTTAAATTTCCTTTTGCACACTGGTATGTGATCCAAAAAGACAGGACAAGTTCGTTATTCAGCCTTCTACTGACAATATTTATGATTTTAGCCATGAAAAATCAAACTGAGAAAAGTAATAATCCAACTTTTCCATGATGCCACGCTAGATACGATAAACAGACACGAGACCAAAATTATCCGTTTCTGAAAGTTCAACAAAATTGCACTCAACGATTTTCAATAGGAATAATAGTTTTTGATTCAAATGTGGAAAATACTATAAAAAAATCAAAAATTCAAATTTATAGCTAAATAATGCAAGAAGCGATCAAAGCTGGAACAGCGAAATTTCTCACCCCAAAAAGACCTACAAGATTGCTTCCAACCATTTTTTTATAGCATCCATAGTTTGGCGGAAAAATTTGAATTTTTACATTCTCATCATTCATGATGGAATGTTTTAGATTCATGTGAATTTGAACCTATCCAGTTTTCGTCAATTCTCGATGATTTAAGACCCCCTGAGTCAGAAAAAATGGTTTTAATGATAATGTCTGTCTGTCGGTATGTTGCTTTGTCTATTGTCTGACGAAGCGATAACTTTCGAAGGAATTTTCTAATTTGAATTTCTTCTTGCACAATGGGTTGTGATCCAAAAAGACAGGTCACGTTCGTTAGCCAGCCTTCTATTGCCAATATTTATGGTGTTTGCCATGAAAAATCAAACGCAAGAGATGATGAAAGCTTCAACAGCAAAGTTGATGATGGAATGTACTAGATTCATGTGAATTTGGACTTATACAGCTTTCGTTAATCTTCGACGTTTTGAGACCCCCTGAGTCAGGAAAATGTCGATTTTTTTAAATTTAAACTAACCTCAAGCAATGTCGAGCGCGAAGGGCGAGTATCATGATGAGAATGTAATCCACAAACCCGAAGGAGTTTTGAGAAAGTTATGCCCACATCTTCACATATTTAGCGAAGCGCGGCGCGCAATAAGAATGATCCCGCGCGGCGAGCAGATTTTTTCATTGTTGCTTATGGTCATTTATAGTTCATATGCTAAACTGTTATGTCAGTGTTCAACAAATGTCAAATTTGAACTACACTCAACTCCCGATTGAAGGCACTTCGGCTTATGTCCTTCTTCGAATGTCTGCGAGCTCACACTTGTGGACGTACATCGAAGACGGTGAGAGAGAGGATTCCCGCCGGCCTCGCTTTCGTGGGTGGTGAGGTCCGAGGAGCCGACACAGGGGCGCACGAGCTTAGCGGAGTTACGCAGTTCCCCCTGACTATTTACATTATACAAATTCTTGAAACGGAATCACGGTCATCGAGACAATCCCCGATACTGGATATAAATCCAGAGTTGAGTGTATATTTAATAAAAATAAACAACATATGCGAGTATTGTCACTTGACTCAAACGACCAATTGGTTGCGCTGGCCAGACTAGCAGTTGACGAAAGCCAAGCTCTTGCACGTCATCACACGGCGACCATCAGAAACTGAATTGAGAAATTTGATTATCCATTACCTTACCTTTACCTTTACCTTACCTTACCTTACTTGGCTACTGTTTTCGATATAAAATGG
The DNA here is from genome assembly GCA_032362435.1 of Melikaiella ostensackeni. Classification (NCBI taxonomy): domain Eukaryota; kingdom Metazoa; phylum Arthropoda; class Insecta; order Hymenoptera; family Cynipidae; genus Melikaiella; species Melikaiella ostensackeni. Next base: position 10,414 of record JAUMHM010060692.1, read on the forward strand.
TAGGCGTGAAGTGAATGACTCAACGTGTGTCAGGTGTGCCTTTGTGCTTTATCGCATTTCTTGGTGTTAAAAACGTGTTTAATTAATTTTTATTTTAACAAGTTTTTAATTATTGTAGAGATTCTGGAGAAGTTGATTCCTTTTCTGATGGCTATTGCAAGGCCGCCTCTATTGGATAATCTATCAGCTCTAATCAAATTGAAATTTTTTAATGGAAAGTTTTTGTTTGCTTTAAGGAATGTTGCAAAGAGTAAAAGTATGTCATAGTCGTCGGCGATATTTTGAAGGTCAGCCTTTTTCCAATATTCCGCGACAATTCCACTGCACAATTCTTATTTTATTTATTTGAGACATATTGAATTTTTTAAATAAATAATTGAGATCAAGCTCGCAGGTCCTTCTTGTGACGGACGCAAAGAATTGGAAAAGGATTTGACGTTAAATAACACACGGTTTAGAAGGTTCTCTCGTTCCTCTTTTCCTCTTTGAAATTCGGGACAATTTTGAGAAGTTGGGAGGTGATTACCGCTACAATTGCAATACGTTGGGGGGCTGTTAGCGTTCGAGCAGGATTCCTGTTCGATGTGAATTTTGGTGCTACCACATTGCTTTTAACGGTACTTGGACCGACAGTTTGTGCTGATGTGTCCGTATCTGAGACAATTCAAACACATTTTTACATGAGGAGTGTACGGATGAACAAAAGATGTGGCCTTAAAAAGGGCAATTTCATCAGGAAGGGTTGTGCCTTCAAAGGTTACTTGAATTGAGGTGGAGGGCAGGAACGATTTTCCTTTGGTGTCTTTGTTGATGACCTTTCTGTGTAGACGACGAACATTCAGCATCGAGGTCGCGTCTCTCAAAAAGGCAAGAATCTCTAGATTGTCGCAAATTTCCTTATCTGAAAATTCAAGAGGTACAGTTCTTATAACACATTGACAGATGACAAAGCTGGCGGGGACGAAGGCGAATAGACCTTTTTTTCATGGTTTGAGTGACATTCAGGATTTTATTCGCGTCTTTGCTAGATTATACAGTGATGCACAACTTTGCGAAACTCTGACTGTCTACATTTAGTACAGATTCTTTATAGAGAAGAGTAAAAACTTTACCATATGTTATGGGAGTAAGGTCCTCCTTGACTCTCTCGGAGGCGCGGTCTCTTTGGATCATGACTTCGCATGTACCCTTCTGCCTATTACTGTAGCAGAGGTGTGTATATGAACTTCCTTTGATGTTGTTGTTATTGTTGTGATTTATGCAGGTTGAGAATCGTGAGTCGGTATACTGGATTCGGATTGTGAGTGTGTGTGAGGCTTTTTGTTTCGCTCGTGGGATTGTGTTTTTTGTTCTGATTCGTTTGGTGTTTGGGTTTGCGTTTCTGTATGTTTGTGAATGTGTAAGTTTTGATCGTAAGTATTGTATGTGTCCATGCCGACTTCATCTCCGGGAAGAGGCGTTTCGGCTGCTTTGTCCTGAGACTTGTGACGCTTGATATTAGCGCTCTTTTCGATAGAGTTATCTTGATCGCGGCAGCGATATTTGTGTGACTCACTTCTCGAGTTGAGGGTGCCCAATGACAGCAGCACATCTATCGCTTCCAGAGAGTAAGGGGTCTCTAAGGGATTTTTGACAAATGCAGAAATAAGGTCTGGTGGACGGATAAGGTGCCCTCCCATGAGTCATTGAGCAGTTTTGTATTATTAGCCATGCCCTGGCTTTATCAGTTTGATGAGACAAAAGGAAGAGTTTGCCACTCGCAAACACGTGGTCACTCGCGCCAAAAAAACCGACGAAGGCCTTTTTAGGTAAGGCCTACCAAAGCACGAGATTTGGTTAAAATCACGAGCTAAGGCAGGGTTGCCTCGGATCACAAGTCTTTGATACACTCGATTAGACTAGTAATTTACTTTGCGTAGGATTTAATTGCTCAAAAATAATCACGAGAAAGTTCAAACACGCACGACCGCCATAAAGGTTCGCCTCTTCAGCCGCTTTCTTACCGCATGCATGAAAGCAATGGTACATGTTGGAACATGAATAGGCGGTGAATCTTTATCAAAATAACAGTTCTGTAGTCGCTGCTTACTGTAGTATGTTTAATCAGGAGAAAGGTTCCCACAGGGAGGCAGAAAAATTTGAACTCGTATAGATGTTCATTTTAAAACCAACCTGAAAAGTTTGAGACATGTAAATGAAGTCTAATCCTTCATATATTCAAAACTGGGAAGATAAAACCTTCTTATGTAAGCATTTAACAAAAAATTAACAATTTATAAGACCATACCATTTGAGACCCTGTGTACAATAAATTAAGCTTTTTAACCAGGTTTAGTCGTTGACATATTCATTTACTTGGTTCATTTTCCACGAAAACTTTCATTGAACTCAAACTATTTGACATGTACTAAGAAATCTGTAATTTTAAACTGACTCATGAATGAATGTTATGTACCTGCTGAATATTGCTTTCGCAACATACATAATAGATTTCAGTGTTACCAACTCAAAAAAGTCAGGTTACTATTTACACTACAGTACGCGCGATACACTCGTGTCGACATGACAACCGTCAGAATGTCGAAATAGAAAATTCCCTCATAAATTTCGACAACATTAACCTCCATATTTTGAAAAATTTACTCATCGACTCTCTGTGTACCCTGAAACTCCGTTTAATAAATATGGGTTTATTATTATAAATCCTGGAACTAAACCCTTGTTTGCTACAAATAGCATGAGAGTAATGTTTCCAGATTGTAAGTATAGCACTGAAAACATTTTTAATGGTCCTGCTTTTCTCAAATATTAGTTAAAACTGTAAAGAAAAATCAGTGCGAAGTGTCAAAAACATATTTCAATTAAATAAACCTTAAATACGAAAAGCACAGGAATATAACTTTTCTAAAAGACGTCAATATAACAGAGTAATACATAGATATTTAGTGATTATGAAACATTTTATTGAATGATTTTTTGATATTCCTTTCGATTATCTGTGCATGTCGAACATCTGTGGACACCTTTCTCCTGCTATACGATAAGTGACAATTTTCTGTAGCTAAAAATATAGTATTTTTTATTCAGATTTGAACAATTAATTTGCTTAGGTCCATTTTTTTCCTTACAGGCATCTTTTAGACATAAGAATATCATCTTTAAAAAATGAATTTTTTTATCTTGATCGCTTTATCGAACTAAAGATGAAAATCGGAATACCTAACATAATATAATATAATATAATATAAATAATAATATAACATAATAATCACAGAAAAATTCTTAGATAGAGTACATAATTAAAATTATAAAATTAGAGTCTTGTGTTCTGTTGAAAACTCTGAATTTTAAAGCATCCAAAAAAACTTTTTAAAATAAAATTCATGCTTTTCTCTTTCATGCACAAGTTAATAGGAGGAAAAATAATTAATTTAGTTTTATAATATTAGTTTGGTTTATATATTTCATACCATTCAAAGTCCTGCATTCGGTTCAACAAGAAATGGAGTCAAGATTTAATTTCTTTTTTCAATTGATAATTTTAAAATTTTTTTAATATTTTAAATATTTAATTCATTCAAAATTATATAAATTTCACCTTTTACTCAAGAACATCAAAAGTTTTTTCATGAAACTCAGACACACTTATTTTATCAATTTTTTCGTAAGTATATTAAAAAATAACTTTTTTGGACTTCAGTTCAATGCGCACTTATCTTTATTCATCTATATATAATATTTTTTATACCGGTAAAATTATTCTGGAATCATCTGTAACATAAAAAGCATTGTAAAATCATGAAAATTAATAAAGATTTTGAAATTGAAAATTAACAATTTTTCATATTTGCTAACAAAAAAATAACTCAAAAATATATAGCTTTAAGTACCAACATAAATTTTAGAAGTGAATGTAAATTGAATGGATTATCATTTTCAGGTATTGCATTCTCATTCAATAAAGAAGTTTCTCATAGAAGTCTCTTATCTTGATCGCAGAAAATATGTAGATCCACCCGATTAAAGATACACCATCTATATATGGTGTATATATATATATATATATATATATATATATTCGGTTCCGTTGGAGTCGAACCGAAGGGCCTATGACAAAGCCA
>JAUMHM010060707.1:0-14533 GCA_032362435.1 Melikaiella ostensackeni
TTTATCTTTCTTAGTTAAAAATTCAACTATCTGGTTGAAAAATTATCATTTTTGTCTGAAAATTCAACTATTTGGTTAAAAATATATGTATTTTGTTGAAAAATCATCTTTTTCGGTAGAAAGTTATCGTTCTGGGTTGAAAATTCATCCGTTTTGGTTAAAAATGCACCTGTCTGTTTGAAAATTAAACTGTTTTGTTTGAGATTTTAACTACATATTTTGTTTTTTTGCCTTTTTGGGTGGAAAATTTATCTTGTTTGTTAAAACATCATCTATTTAGTTGAAGATTCAACTGTTTCGTTAAAGTTTTGTCTTTTTTTTTTGGTTAAAAATTTATTATTAAACTCAAAATTTAATACTTGCACTTTGTGTTAAAAACTTATCTTTTTAATTAAAAATTCAACTGCTTGGTTAAAAATTCATCTATTCTGGTTTAAAAGTCAACTGTTTTCTGAAACATTTGATTTTTTAGCTTGAAAACTCAATTCTTCTGTTAAAAATTCGTCTTCTTGAGTAGAAAATTAATCTTCTTTTTTGAAAATTCATCTTTTTGGTTGAGAAATGAAGTATTTTGTGAAAAATTCGATATTTTTGGTTGAGTTACACTGGTTGAAAATTCGTTTTTGTTTTCCTGTAAAGTAATTTTATAAACCGAAAATGTTACTGTTCCATTCTCGTTTTAAACTTACGTATTTTTAGTTGAAAATTCTACTATTTGGTTCAAAATTCACGTATTTTTTTGAAAATTCGCCTGTTCGTAGAAAATTTATCTTCTTGGTTGAAAATTCATGTTTGTATAAAAATTCTGAAAAATTCGTCCTGTTGGCTTGAAAATTCAACAAAGTTGATTGAAAATTCATCTTTCTTAATTGAAAATTAACTTCCTTGTTGAAAATTCACCTACGAGTATTTGGTTTAGGATTGAAGTATTTTGTTAAAAGTTCGCCATTTTTGGTTGATTTGAACTGGTTGAAAATCCGTTTTTTTTAAAAGTAATTTTATAAACTAAAAATGTAACTGTTTCATTTTTGTTTCAAACTTACGTATTTTTAGTTAAAAATTCAACTATTTGGTTGAAAGTTCACGTTTTTTTTTTTTGAAAATTCGCCTGTTCGTAGAGAATTTATCTTTTTGGTTAAAAATTCATATTTCTTCATTGAAAATTAACTTCCTTGTTGAAAATTCACCTATTTGGTTCAGGATTGAAGTATTTTATTGAAAATTCGTCATTTTTGGTTTAGTTGAACTCGTTGAAAAACCGTTTTCTTTTAAAAGTAATTTTATAAACGGAAAATGTAACTGTTTCATTTTTGTTTCAGACTTACGTATTTTTAGTTAAAAATTCAACTATTTGGTTGAAAGTTCACGTATTTTTTTGAAAATTCGCCTTTTGGCAGAAAATTTATCTTCTTGGTTGAAAATTCATCATTGTAAAAGAATTCTATAAAATTCGTCTTTTTGTTTTGAAAATTCAACTATTTAGTTTAAAACTTATCCTTTCTAATTTAAAATTAACTATTTTGTTGAAAAATCATCATTTTTTATGAAAAATTAACTTCTTTGTTAAAAATTCATCTATTCCGAATCAAAAGTCAACTGTTTTCTAAAAAATTAGTCTTCTTAGCTTGAAACATCAACGCTTTAGTTGAAAATTCATCTTCTTGAGTAGGAAATTAATTTTCTTTGCTGAAAATTTATCTGTTTGGTTGAGGATTGAGGTATATTGTTAAAATTCGTCATTTTTGGTTGAGTTATGCTGGTTTGAAATTTGTTTTTTTTTGTTGAAAAGTAATTTTATAAACTTAAAATGTAACTTTTCCACTTTTGTTTTAAACTTATGCTTTTTTAGTAAAAAATTCAACAATTTGGTTGAAAATTTACGTGATTTTTTGAAAATTCGCCTTTTGGTAGAAAATTCATCACTGTAATAAAAATTCTAAGAAATGCGTCTTTTTGGCTTGAAAATTCAACTATTTGTCTCTAGTCGAAAACTCATCTTTTTTATTTGTTGAAGATTCATCTTTTTGCTGAAAATTTAACTATTTTTTTGAAAATTCGTTTCGCTTTTGGTTGAATATTTATCTTTCTTAGTTAAAAATTCAACTATCTGGTTGAAAATTTAGCATTTTTGTCTGAAAATTCTAGTATTTGGTTGAAAATATATGTATTTTGTTGAAAAATCATCCGTTTTGGTTAAAAATGCAACTGTCCGTTTGAAAATTAAACTGTTTTGGTTGAGATTTTAAATACGTATTTTGTTTTTTTGTGCTTTTTTGGGTAGAAACTTAATCTTTTTTGTTAAAACATCATCTATTTAGCTGAGGATTCAACTGTTTCGTTAAAGATTTGTCTTTTTTTTGATTGAGAATTTATTTTTAAACTCAAAATTCAACAATTGCATTTTGTGTCGAAAACTTATCTTTTCCAAATGAAAATTGAACTACTTGGTTAAAAATTCATCTTTCTTGATGGAAAATTAACGTCCTTGTTGAAAATTCATCTATTCTGGTTTAAAAGTCAACTGCTTTCTGAAACATTTGATTTTTTAGCTTGAAAACTCAACTTTTTTGTTAAAAAGTCGTCTTGTTGAGTAGAAAGTTAATCTTCTTGATTGAAAATTAATGTTTGTATAAAAATTCTGAAAAATTCGTCTTTTTGGCTTGAAAATTAACTATTTGGTTAAAAATTCATTTTTCTTCATTGAAAATTAACTTTCTTGTTGAAAATTCACCTATTTCGGTTTAAAAGTCAACTGTTTTTCTAAAACATTTGACTTTTTAATTTGAAAACTTAACTCTTTTTTTGGAAATTAGTCTTGTGGGATGGAAAATTAATCTTCTTGGTTGAAAATACATCTATTTAGTTGAGGATTGAAATATTTTGTTCAAAATTCGCCATTTTGAGTTGAGTTAAATTAGTTGAAAATACGTAAATACGTATATACCTATAATCATTGTAAAAAATTCTTTAAAAAATCGTCTTTTTGACTTGAAAATTCAAATATTTGTTTGAAAATGCGCCTTTGGAGATTAAAAATTTATCTTTCTTGGTTAAAAATTAACTTTTTTGTTGAAAATTCCACTGTCTTCGAAAAAGCTGTCTTCTTGGTTACAAGTGGTAGAAAATTTGTTTTGTTTTTTCTAGTGAAAGTTAACTTTTTGAACTTAAAATTTAATAATTGCATTTTTGGTTGAAAACTTATCTTTTTTAATTGAAAATTCAATTATTTGGTTAAAAATTCATCTTTCTTGATGGCAAATTAACTTCTTTGTTGAAAATTTTCCCATTTTTGTTTTAAACTTATGTATTTTTAGTTAAAAATTCAAGTATTCGGTTTAAAATTCACGTTTTTTTTTGAAAATTCGCCTTTCGGTAGAAAATTAATCTTCTTGGTTGAAAATTCATGTTTGTATAAAAATTCTGGAAAAATCGTCTTTTTTGCTTGAAAATTCAACTATTTGGTTCATGTTGAAAATTGATCTATTCTGGTTTAAAAGTCGACTGTTTTCCAATTAGTTTGAAAACTTGATTCTTTTGTTATAAACCCGTCTTGTTGAGTAGAAAATTTATCTTCTTCGTTAAAAATTCATGTTTGTATAAAATTTCTGGAAAATTCGTCTTTTTGTCTTGAAAATTCAAATATTTGTTTGAAAAGTGAACTGTTTTTAAAGCATTTGACTTTTTTGCTGGAAAACTTGACTCTTTTGTTGAAAATTCGTCTTTTTGGGTAGAAAATTAATCTTGTTTGTTAAAACATCATCTATGTGGTTGAGGATTCAACTTTTACGTTAAAGATTTTTTTTTGGTTCAATTCAAGTGGTTTAAAAGTCGTCTTTTTTGGTTGAAAATTAATTTTTTTAACTTAAAATTTAACTATAGCATTTTTGGTTGGAAACTTATCTTTTTTAATTGAAAGTTCAACTATTTGGTTAAAAATTCATCTTTCTCGATGGAAAATTAACTTCTTCGTTTGAAATTCGTCTATTCTGGTTTAAAAGTCAACTGTTTTCTAGATGATTTGATTTTTCAGCTTGAAAACTTAAATCGTTTGTTAAAAATTCGTCTTGTTGAGTAGAAAATTCATCTTTTTGATTGAAAATTCATTTTTGCATAAAAATTCTAAAAAATTCGCATTTTTGGCTTGAATATTCAAGTATTTGGTGAAAAATTTACCTTTCTTAATTGAAAATTAACTTCCTTGTTGAAAATTCATCTATTCCGGTTTAAAAGTCAACTGTCGTCTAAAAAATTCGACTTTTTAGCTTGAAAACTGAACTCTTTTGTTGAAAATTCGTCTTTTTGGGTAGAAAATTAATCTTGCTTGTTAAAACATCATCTATTCGTTTGAGTTCAAGTGACTGAATATTCGTATTTTTTTGTTTGAAAATTAAGCTTTTAAACTTAAAATGTAACAATTGCATTTTTTGTTGAAAACTTATCTTTTTCAATTGAAAATTCAAGTATTTGGTTAAAAATTCATCTTTCTTGATGAAAATTAATAACTTCCTTGTTAAAAATTTGTCTTTCTGGGGAAAAAATGAATCTTCTTTGTTGAAAATTCATCTTTTTGGTTGAGAATTGAAGTATTTTGTTAAAAATTCACCATTCTTGGTTGAGTTAAACTGGTTGAAAATCCGTTTTTTTCTGTTGAAAAGTAATTTTATAAACTGAAATTGTAAATATACCATTTTTGTCTTAAACTTATGTATTTTCAGTAAAAACTTTAACTATATGTTCGAAAATTGACGTATTTTTTTTTAAATTCGCCTTTTGAGAGAAAATTTATCGTCTTGGTTGAAAATTCATCATTGTGAAAGAATTCTAAAAAATTCGTCTTTTTGGCTTGAAAATTCAACTATTTGGTTGAAAATGCACCTTTGTAGGTTGAAAATTCAACGGTCTTCAAAAAAATTCGCCTTCTTGGTTTCAAGTGGTTGAATTTTTTTGTTTTGTTTGAAAGTTAATTTTTTATACTCAAAATTTAATAATTGCATTATTGGTTGAAAACTAATCTTTTTTGATTAAAAATTCAACTATTTGATTAAACACTCATCTTTATTGATGGAAAAACTACTTCCTTTTCGAAAATTCATCTATTTCGGTTTAAAAGTCAACTTTTTTTCTGAAACATTTGACTTTTTAGCTTGAAAACTTAACTCTTCTGTTGTAGATTCGTCTTGTTGGGCAGAAAATTAATCTTCTTTTTGAAAATTTATCTATTTGGTTGAGGAATAAAGTTTTTGTTATAATTTCGCCATTTTTGGTTGAATTAAACTGGTTGAAGATTCGTTTTTTTTGTTGAAAAGTAATTTTATAAACTCAAAATGTAACTGCTCCACTTTTGTTTCAAACTTATGCATTTGCAGTCAAAAATTCAACAATTTGGTTGAAAATTCACGTGATTTTTTGAAAATTCGCCTTTTGGTAGAAAATTCATCACTTTAATAAAAATTCGAAGAAATTCGTATTTTTGGCTTGAAAATTCAACTATTTGGTTGACAATGCATCTTTATAGGTTAAAAATTCTTCTTTCTTTGTTGAAAATAAACTTTTTTGTTGAAAATTCAACTGTCCTCGTTAAAAATCGCCTCTTTGGCTTGAGAATTTAACTATTTGGTTGTTAAAGCAATTGTTTTGTAAAAATTAATTTTTTTCTGTTCAAAATTCGTCTTTTTGGGTTGGAAATTCATGACTTTCTCCGCCCTTGGTCTCGGTGTACCTTTTCTTTGAGACGTCTGAATTTTTTTCTATATATTTTTTTTTGTTCGATCCTTGGTCTACCGCCCCTCTCGCTTGAACAGATACGAATCTGTCCCGCCTTGTTTGTCTCGTGACGAATACACAACTTTTATGTACTTTTGGTGATGTACGTTGGTATTGACACAAGTTAACCGTATAATAAAACACTCGTCTCTGAAGGGGGGACGAAAGAAAGCAACGGGACGGTTTTAGGCTTTAAAATGTGCGTATAAAATCATCGTTATGAAGGAGAGAGCCCACTTGAAAATCGCAGAAAAATGGGTCCTGAGGCCCAAATTGAAAACAAATTCCGAGACGCTCAGCGGGATTCCTCGAGGTGCACTCGAGTGGAAACACATGTTCCGCAGATGTACTCCTGCGAGTCGAAAATCAGGCGCATCGACCCCTCGTTTCGCACGTGCGTCACAACAGGCCCAAACGGGCCCTAAAACTGCCTAAACTCCCTAATAAAAACGGAAAAGGCGGAAGTCGTTTTGTGGCGTTTAACACGATCGGCGATACGTGAGACACCGGCTTTTATTTTACATAGAATTCTAAAATTTGGGGCCCACTTTATGCATTTTTCTCACGGTTTTAGATTTAGAAAATTTCTTAAAGATCCAGTGGCGTAACTACTGTAGAGCGAAAACCCGCATTGCGGGGGCCCTCCTCCTGCGAGGAGCCTCTTAGGCTGAGCAGAAAAAATGCATTGAAGGGGTTAACCAAAAATTACGTGGAACGATTAGGGGGGAGGGGGGGTTAAAAATCTTACTGTTTTTCATGATGGGAGGGCGAAGGGGGGGAATGCAAGATCTTATGTAAGAAAAATTGTTACTAACAAAAAAAATAAATCAATGATAGATGTATTCAAAAACAGTCGAATTCAAGCAAGAAAGACGAAGTTTCAACAAAAGGGTAGAATCTTCAACTGAAACAGATTAATTTTCAATCAGAAAGAATGACTTTTTAACAAAATAATTGAATTTTCAACTTTATAAGATAAATTTTCAACCAAGAAGATGAATTTTCTATTAAAAAAGACCAGTTTTCAATCAAGTAGTTAAACTCACACCCCAAAAAGGTTCATTTTCAACCAAACAGTTGCATTTTTAATCAAAAACCTGAAATTTCAACCAAAAGAGACCAATTTGAAAACCAAAAAGACAAATTTTTATCAAAAAAGTTCAATTTTCAATGAAGAAATATTTGTCAGTGAATAAAGAAAAAAATTGCCTCCAAAATAATCAATTTTCTAGCCAAAAAGACGAATTTTCAACAAAATACAAAAGTCATACACAATAAAAAAAATACATAACATCGCACTTTACTATTGACCGGAAATGGATTAGTTGAATTCACAGTTTCAAAAATTCATTTTAACCCAAAAACGAATTTTCTGTGAAATAGTTAAATTTTTAACGTAAAACATGAACTTTCAAATCAAAAATACGAATTTTCAACCCAGAAAGATTTTTCAGTGAGTAAAGAAAAAAAATTGATGAAAATTGTTGAAGTGTCAGGCCGAAAAGACAAATTTTCTACAAAACTGTTTTATTTTTAACAAAAAAAGAATGACTTTCATAATTATTGAAATTCCAACAAAATAATTGAATTTTCAACCAAATAGTTGAAGTTTTAACTAATGAAAGATTAATTTTCAGCCAAAACTAGAACAGTTGAAATTTCAGTTTAAAAAAATTAATTTTCTAAAAAGAAATCTGTCAAATAGTAAAATTTTCATTAAAAATATCAATTTTTCAAATTAAATGATGAATTTTCAACAAAAAAATGAATTTTCAAAAATATAGTTCCACTTTCGAGCAAAAAAGATAAATTTTTAACGAAACACATAAATTTTTAACAAAACACGTAAATTGTCAACTTAATAGTTGAATTTTCAACTAAAATAAATAGTTTTCCAACCAAAAATGAGATACTTGAATTTTCAGTTGAAAAATTAATTTTCAACTACAAAAACCAACTTTCTCTCAGATAGTTATATTTTCAACTAAAAAGATAAATTTTCAACAAAGAAAATTAATTTTCTACCAAAAAAGACAAATTTTCAACCAGTAAATTAAATCCACTCACAAAAAGATCAATTTTCAACCAAACATTTGCATTTTTAACCAAAAACATGAAATTTCAACCGAAAGAGACGAATTTTAAAACCAAAAAGACCAATTTTTAATAAATGAGTTCAATTTTTAACGAAGAAATATTTGTCAGTCAATAAAGAGAAAAATTGCCTCCAGGTTGATCAATTTTCAAGCCAAAAAGACGAACCTTCAATAAAATACAAAAATCGTTAACCAAATACTTGAATTTTGGACTAAAACAGATAAATTTTCAACCAAAAATGGAATAGCTAAATTTACAGTTGAAAAAATTCATTTTCACCAAAAGAAAAACGAATTTTCTATAAAATAGTTAAATTTTACCCAAAAGAATGAATTTATAACATAATTATTGAAATTTCAACAAAATAATTGAGTTTTCAACCAAATAGTTGAATTTCCAACTAAAAGAGATTAATTTTGAACCAAAAATATAACAGCTTAATTTTCAATTAAAAAAAATATTAATTAAAAAAAATCTATCAAACAGTGAAGTTTCCAACCAAAAACATGGATTTTAAAATTAAATTATGAATCTTTAACCAAAAAAATTAATTTTTAACAAAATACATAAATTGTCAACTTAATAGTTGGATTCTCTACTAAAAAAAATAGTTCTTCAACCAAAAATGGAATAATTAAATTTTCAGTTGGAAAATTAATTTTCAACTAAAAAAAACAACTTTCTTCAAAATAGTTAAATTTTCAAAACCAAAAAGATGAATTTTCAACTTGAAAGATAAAGCTTCAACCAAAAGAATGATTTTTAACAAAGCAGTTCTACTTTTAATCAAATAGTTGAATTTCAACCAAAAAATATGAATTCTCAATAATATTTGATAATGTTTCCATCAAAAAACATTTTTATTGTGAATTTAAAATCATTGAATTCAACCAAAGAAGACGGAGTTTAAGAAGAGAGTTGAATCTTCAACTAAAGCAGATTAATTTTCAATTAAGAATGATGCTTTGTTAACAAAATAATTAAATTTTAAAACGTATAAAATAAACTTTTAACCAAGAAGATTAATTTTCTACTAAAAAAGACGAATTTTTAACACAATAGTTACATTTTAAACAAAGGAGATGAATTTTCAACCCAAAAAATGAATTTTTAACAAAATAGTTAAATTTTCAACCAAAAACATGAAGATTCAACTAAAATGATTAATCTTCAACAAAAAAATTAATTTTCGACAAAAGAGTTTAACATTCAACCAAAAAGTTGAATTTTAACCGAAAATATAATTTTTAACCAAGAAGATTAATTTTCTACCAAAAAAGACGAATTATCAACAAAATATACGAATCTTCAACCACATATTCGAATTTTCAACTAAAAAAGATAAATTTTGGATCAGATAGATGAATTTTAAACTAAAAAAAAAATTTCAACCAAAAATGGAATTTTTGATTAAGAATATTACTTTTCAATCAGTCAGATGAACCTTCAACCAAATAAGACGAATTTTCAACAAAATAGTTGAATCCTCAATCAGATGGATGAGGATTTCACAAAAAAGATGAATTTTCTACCCAAAAAGATGAATTTTCAACAAAATACATGAATTCTCTACAAAAAAGTTAATTTGCAGACAAAAAATTAAGTTTTTTTGCATAGTAGTTCATCTTCAAACAAAGTTGTTGATTTTTCAACCAAAAAAGATGAAGTCTCAACGAAACATGTAATAGTTAATATTTCAAGCAAGAAGATTTTAATTGAAAATTAAATACAGTTAAATTCAGCTAAAAATGACAAATTTTCAACAAAATAGTTGAATCCTCAACCAAAACAGTTTAATTTTTAACCAAGCACTTGCATTTTCAACCAAAACGAATGAATTTTTGACCCAGAAAGTTAACTTTCTACCTAAAAAGACGATTTTTCAACAAACTACATACATTTTCAACCAAAGAGTTGAATTTTCAGATAAAAATGATACATTTCCAACAAGAAAGTTGAATTTTAAACTAAAAGAGATTAATTTTCGACCAGATAGTTCAATTAACTAAAGAAGATAAATATTCAACCAAAAGTAAAACGAATTTTCAGCAAAAGAGATGAATCTTCAACATCAAAAAAATTAATTTTTAAAAAATAGTTACATTTTCAACCAAAGAGATAAAGATTCAACCAAAATGAAGAATCTCCAAGAAAAAAATTAAATTTCAAAAAAATAATTGAATTTTCAACCAAATAGTTGAATTTTCAACTAGAAAAGATTATTTTTGAACCTAAAATAGAACAGATAACTTTTTAATTAAAAAAAATTAATTTAAAAAAATGTATCAAATAGCTAAATCTTCAACTAAAAATGGAATAGTTAAATTTTCGGTTGAAAAATTGATTTTCAACTAAAAAAACCAAGTTTCTCCAAAATAGTGAAATTTTCAACGAAAAAGATGAATTTTCAACTTGAATGATAAAGCTTCAACCAAAAGAATGATTTTTTAACAGAGCAGTTCTATTTTCAATCAGATAGTTGAATTTCAACCAAAGAAGATGAATTCTCAACAATATTTGATAATGTTTTCACCAAAAAACATTTTTACTTTGAATTTAAAATAATTGAATTCAACCAAGAAAGACGGAGTTTCAACAAAAGAGTTGAATCTTCAACTGAAGCAGATTAATTTTCAATTAAAAATGATGATTTGTTAATAAAATAATTAAATTTTCAACCGTATAAGATAAACTTTCAATCAGAAGATTAATTTTCTACTAAAAAAGACGAATTTTCAGCACAATAGTTAAATTTCCAACAAAGGAGATGAATCTTCAACAACACAAAAATGAATTTTTAAAAAATAGTTACATTTTTAAATTAATTAAAATAATTAAAATACTACTTTTCAATCAGTAAGATGAACCTTCAACGAAATTTTTGGGTGTTACTTTTCAGTACACCAAAAATTTTTATAAAAAAATAGATTTTATTTCGATCTTTAAGAAATTTTAAAAGAGAGACATTAAGCAAAGTTTGGTTTCAATCTGCAGGGTTACCTATGAATACTTAAGATTTCGTTTAATTGATGTTGTTAATGATTAACTCAATTTACCGAAAGATATCTATTTTAATTAAATATATATTCAAAAAATTTGAGAACGTTAGTAATTTTTCAGAAATATGTTATTGGTTTGGATTATTACCTTTTTTCTTGTTGAAAAATGGAAAAATATGAATAGATTGGTTCTGAATCAACCCACAAAGAGCTGCCTTTTGTACATGTTAAATCAATTGAAAACTTCATGGTCTCTGCGCCACCCCTAAATATAACCCGATTCGGCTCAAATTTGGAAATAATTTTTTTGGACATTCGAACAAAACTGGGGGATGAGAGTTGAGAAATTCTAAACAAAAATTTCACCAAGTATAAATAAGAACCACCCTACTGTACCATTCTGATGAAATCGAGCCAAATATTTTTTTGAGACCATTGTATTTTTCTTACTCAACATGCAATTGAAAGGTTGTAAAACAATTTAGGATTGAAAAGGCTTAATGATCTGTAGAGGGTATTAATTGCTTCACATTGTAAAGTTTCCATTGAAATGTTCCCGAGAAAGGAAACATTTTCATTCGTAATTGAAGCATTTTCATTTACAATTGAAGCATCTCGAAATTCTATACATATAGGCCACCCCAGCTTCTAAAAGCCCACCCATTCAAGAAATATTTCGCACCTGCGGGCGGTTGTAGTTTAAATTACTGGTCATTGTATCCCAAACCTGATGCTATGCACTTACGGAAGGCAATTACGTATATGCGTTTCTATTCCGAATCGCATAAACTTTTGTCCCTTCCCTGATACTCATCCTGTTTCTAATATCCTCAAACATAGTTTGAGAATTGTATTGTATTACTTGAAGATCGAAATTAAATCTACCTTCTTGTCCTTTTTTTTCTTAAAGATCAAAATGAAATCTACTTTCTTATGCAAATTTTGGGTGTACTGAAAAAGGAACACCCAAAAGGTTCACAAATCAAAACTAATCTTCGAGACTATCCACTTTTCCGGCTCATTAGAGACAAGTGTACAATAAATAAACAAACAAAAAGGAAAAAAGAGGGATAAAAAAGAAAGAGTCAACCAAAACCAACCTCACACTCTTTATTTTTTTGCGTCTTTTTTATACTAAGTGTACCAGTTTGTGGCTCTCTGATAATTTTATCGCTCTTCAATAGTGAATAAAAGCATTTCAACGCGAGCTAGACATTTTAAATAAATTTTATAGCGTTTCTCGTGGACTTTTGTTGTTGGAATCATTCTTATTTGGGATCAAAAGTAATTTCTATTAGGGATTTAAACATGCTATGCGACACTGTCGGCCCCAACGCGAACTAACCAATATGGCCGTGGATGACATATTAAATACGCGTAAAACATCACGAAAACCAGCAAAAACATAGAGTTTAACTGTAATGATCGTCAAAATATACGAATATTCAACCAAATAGTTAAAGTTACCCAAAAAACTCGAATTTTCAACAAAATAGTTAAATTCTCAACCTAAAATGATTAACATCCAACGAAACAGTTGCATTTTTAACCAAAAACATGAAATTTCGACCGAAAGAGATGAATTTTAAAACCAAAAAGACGAATTTTCAACAAAAGAGTTGCATTTTCAACCAAGAAAGATTTTTTAGTCAATAAAGAAGAAAAATTTAATCCAAAATGTTCAATTTTTGAGCCGAAAATACGAACTTTCTAGAACACAGTTGTATTTTCAACCCGAAAATATGAATGTCCAACCAAGAAGATTAATTTTGTATCAGAAAAGATGAAGATGAAATCAAAAAGTAAGAAGATGAATTTTCAACAAAATGCATCAATTTCCTACCGAAACATTAATTTTCGACCCAAAAAGACGAATTATCAATAAAATTCCTAAATTTTCTACCAAATTGTTGAATATTCAAGTAAAAAAGATAAATTTTTACCAAAAACATGAAATTTCGACCAAAAAGAGAAGAATTATAAAACCAAAAAAAAATTCAACAAAAGATTTGATTTTTTTTAACCAGAAAGATTTTTTAGTCAATGAAGAAGAAAAATTTCATCTAAAATGTTCAATTTCTAAGCCAAAAAAACGAATTTTATACAAAACAGTTGTATTTCCGGCCCAAAAATATAATAAATAGAAGATAGAATATAATAGAAGATTAATTTTCCACAAAAAAGATGAATTTTCAACAAAATACATCAAATTCCAACCAAGAAGATTAATTTTGTGTCAAAAAAGATGAAGATGAAATCAAAAAGTAAGAAGATGAATTTTCAACAAAATACATCAATTTCCTACCAATACATTAACTTTCGACCCAAAAAGACGAATTATCAATAAAATTCTTAAATTTTCTACCAAATTGTTGAATATTCAACTAAAAAAGATAAATTTTTACCAAAAACATGAAATTTCGACCAAAAAGAGAAGAATTATAAAACCAAAAAAAAAATTCAACAAAAGATTTGATTTTTTGAACCAGAAACATTTTTTAGTCAATGAAGAAGAAAAATTTTATCTAAAATGTTGAATTTCAAAGCCAAAAAGACGAATTTTATACAAAACAGTTGTATTTCCGGCCCGAAAATATAATAAATAGAAGATAGAATATAATAGAAGATTAATTTTCCACTAAAAAAGATGAATTTTCAACAAAATACATCAAATTCCAACCAAGAAGATTAATTTTTAACCAAAAATGAAATAGCTAAATTTCAGTTTAAAAAATTAATTTTCTATAAAATAATTAAATTTGTAACCAAAAAGATCAATTTTCAATAGAATGATAAATCTTCAAAAAAAAAAAAATTCAACAAAATAGTTTCACTTTAAACCAAAAGAGATAAATTTTTAACAAAATACATACATTTCCAACTAAACGATTGAATTCTCAACTAAAGAAAAAAATAAATTTTTACCAGAAAAACTAATTTTAACGAAATAGTTCAATTTTTTACCGAAGAAATTAACTTTTAACTAAAATTATGAATCTTCAACGAAAAGGAAAATTTAACAAAATAGTTTAACTTGCAAGGAGTTAGTTGAATTTTCAAGTAAAATAGATGAATTCTCAATAAAAAACGTAACAGTTGATATTTCAACGAAAAAATATTTTTATTCTAAAACTGAAGCAGTTGAATTCAAACAATAAATATGAATTTTCAACAAATTACATAAATCATCAGCCAAATAATTGAATTTTTAACCAAGAAGATTATATTTCTACCAAAAAGACGAATTTTCAGCAAAATACACGAATTCTTAATTAAATAGTTTTTCTACTAAGAAAGACAAATTTTCAACAACAAAACTAATTTTCAAGAAAATAGTTAAATTATCAACCACAGAAATGAACTTTAAACTAAAATGTTGAATCTCCAACCAAAAAATAAAATTAACAAAATAATTTATCTTTCAACAAAGTAGTTTAAATTTCAAGCAAAATAGATGAATTCTCAACAAAAAACATAATAGTTGATATCTCAACTGAAAATGATTTTAATTTTAAATAAAAAAATACTTGAATTCCACCAAAAAAGACGAATATTGAAAAAAATAGTTGAATCCTCAACCGAAACACATTAATTTTCTACCAAGCATTTGCATTTTTGTCCAAAAATAATGACATTTTACCGAAATAGATGAATTTTCAAACCAGAATATATAA